>JANPWX010019802.1:840535-996443 GCA_024734555.1 Trochalopteron elliotii
CCGGGCCCGCGCCCCCGTGTGCGCGCGGTAAGACTCGGCAGGCGCCGCCATGATGAACAGCGGCGGGATCGGCGTCCCGTTGGGCTTCCCCCTGGGCCCCACGTCCGTCATCCAGGTCACCAACCTCTCCTCGGCCGTGACCAGCGAGCAGATGCGGACGCTCTTCGGCTTCCTGGGAGATATCGAGGAGCTGCGTCTCTATCCCCCGGAGTAAGTGGGGCCCGTGCATCCCTCCGCGGCGACGGAGACTGGGAATGCGGGAGAGGCGCGGAGAGGCCGGGGGGTGGCGGGAAGGGCAGGGGCAGGAGGCCAGGCGCGCCATTTTGAGTGCGGGCACCAGGGAGGCGTCACGTGGTCCCTCCCCTTTGTAAGGCCGGAGCGGCGGGGAAGGAGCTGCGCCCGCACTTAAGATGGCGGCGCCGGCCGTTCTCTCCCTTTCCTAAAAACCCGCTTTCTCTGGCCTACCTGTCTCCTCGCCCACGCTGGGTGCAGGCGAGCTAGGCCGGGGAGTTCTAGGCCGACCCTCGCCCGACTGCCTTCATTCTTTTTCTTCCTTCTGTTGGAAGGGCACTGTGCTCCGAGAAGGGGCCGTTCGAACAGAAGCCAGAGTGGCTGAGGTTTTGTAGAGGGCAAAGGAAGGAGCCTGCCCTGCCTTGTGCTCGGAGTTGCCCCTAGTGAGACTCGTGCAGTAAATTAATCACGGGCGTCACATCTCTCCCTAAATTACAGCGGTTCTCGTGGTGTCTGCGGCGTGCGAGGGGTGCATTCAGGTGGGAGATGCAGGGGCTTGCAAAATAACAATGTTGTCTCTCCCGAGGAGGCGATGATTAGCAGAAAAGGGAAGGATTTTTTTTTTCTCTAGAGGCAACAGTTGTACTGGGAGGCGAATAACAAATGTGATTTGTCAAACCTTGTATTTTCTTAGAAAAATTAAATCGGAATTGTGGAAAGGAGAGGGCGTTATTAGCATCCCAGTATGTGAACTTTGACACAAAAATGCTCAGACTAACAAAACTTCTATTTGCAAAAGAGAGTGGCCAGAAAGTTGGCCTTCATCAGTTTTTATGTAGCTACATAGCATCTGACTATGTTTGAATACCAACCATTCAGAAGAAAAAATATTTAATATGTAAAGATATGCTTAAAGTAAGATATGCCTTACTGATAGCTATATGGTGGATTTTTATACAGTTTTGTAGGGCTTTGTCCTGGACTTGTTCCATAGCTGATCCTTTATATTTTGGGTTTTTTCTTGACTGAATGTATTCTTTTGTTACAGCTGTTGTTCTTGCCTTTCACTAGGTTATATAACAGATTTTAAGTGAAATGGGCACTTTCTTGACAGTCATACACAAATGATGTTTGTGCCTGTGTGTGCAATTTTGCCAGGATGTGTATACACATAAAATACTAGAACCCAGTACCATTGTAGGAAATAACATGGGAATGTCAAGGTTATAATGCTCATGAATTCACTTTTCAGAGGTAGGATGCAGGATCGTGATTACCTCTCTTACTCTTGGTTTTATTTACCGTTATTTATGCATAAATGTTAGAAGTGTGATTTTCCTTGCCTCAGGCTTATGGACGCTTGAACTGACTTCCAAATTGGTACCTTGGGAGAAAATTAAGTATTTATTCTAATGCCCTTCCTTAGAAACAAAAAAAGAAGTGCCTCCTGTTGACCTACTGAAAATGTATTTAAATAACATTGTTATAAATTCATAAAAGAGTATTTCATTGACAAGTAGATGGGAAGCAAAGGTGTCCCAAACAAACCTAGATCACTATCAGTTTGCAGAACAGTTCAAAACTGATTTGCAGGATGTCACAGGTCTTCTGCCTTGGGTGTGCACTCCAGTATGCTAGCCTGTGGTGTTTTCCAATTAGCAATTTAGCAGGAGGCTAGTGACACCTCCTACTGAATTCTTAGTCCCAGACATGCACAGACAGTCCCATACACTTGTTAACCAGTTGAAGTCTGCCTTTCAGAGTAACCTTCAGAATTACATGTGTAGCAATGAGCCTTCAAATGTGGCCTTGAGAGGATTTTTGAACAGTTAAATGTTCAAAAATTTAGTGAGTGACAACTGGGTTTTTGCAGAATGAGCTGTTTGAAAGCAGGGAGTTGCAAACTATCTCTGTTAGGTGTGGGAAGACCTGCAGTGTAACACTGCTTGCTTCTGAATAGTCTGGAGTGGTCTTGGAAGCTAGAACACTGTTTGAGAATAAACTTTTGGTTCAGCCAAAGGTTGGATGATGGGCTGGTTTGTCATAACTCTTCCCTAGTCAAGGGCAAGACTGGGTTGGCCTCTGTGTTCTGCCACAGGCAGCTCTGCTCTGGCTGCAGCCCAGCGGCGTTGAGAGGTGGAGACACATGCCATGCCAGACCTTGACAGCGGGGCTTGGGGCCTCCTCTGGTCTGGAGCCTAAAAGTGTTCGTTCATGGGCCAGAGTATTTGTGCAGAGCTAGTTTGGCATTGAGGGGTTCCACCCAAATCACTGTCACCTGTGTACCTTACCTGTTCCGACACACGTGGATGGGCCACCTGTACTTAGCCAAGGAGAGAAAAGGGCTCATCATCTGTATGGTCCAATAAATAGACTTTGCTGTGACAGCAATATAGGTGAGGCTTCTGAGGCAAAACACACACAGCCTTATTGAAGCTGATCTGCACAATTAATCCATAATATTCTATTTTAGTAAGTTACTAATTTCTGTCATGTCCTCCACACCTCACACACCCCACCTCTGTGCCCCGCTTGAGAAAATTTGGACAGTTAGAGAAATGTTGTGTAGCCTTTTATTTGGTGTTTTTCTTTTTTTTTAATTACTATAGATTTCTGAATAGATCCTTTTTAGGAAATTCTTCAGGTGATTTTTATCCTGTTAGGAGATGAATCTTGCTGTCTTCCTACAAAGGAATATTCTTCCAACAAAAATATTAGAAATGTCCAAATACTATTTAGATATTTATTTTGTCTTAAATTTTTTTTTCTAAGGAGACTAGCTGAATTTTAGTAACTCTGAATCAGAGATGAATGAGTTGCTTTTTGACATCAAGGCTGTGTAACCTAGAAAAAAGATCACAAGTCTCCCCCAGTTCAGCCTCAGTAAAGCCTAGCAAAAAAAAGGCAACAAAAGGAATTAGAATAGGACTTTACTGTTTTAGGAAAGCCTTCTTAAAAAGGCTGATGGAAAGACTTTGGAAGCCCCCTTCATGAAAGGAGAGGACTTGATCACTGTTAAACCTTCTAGAATTTTAGATATCTTAAGTCTTAATAGTTTGCCTTGATGCAGCTTTGATGTGTTTTTAGTAGAGCTGGTCACCTTTCGGATAATTTCTTCTTCCTAACCTTTGGAAAACGCTTGGATCAAGATGTCTTTGTAGGGCCTCATTTGCACCAGTGTTTAGACATCTATTACTTTTTAGCATACTGTCCACATAGCTTTTGTGTTCTAAATGAATGAATACAGGACAGTAAATCTTACAAAACACACTTGACAGTGCAGGCTCTACAGATGTTAAAATTTATAAGGATTATTGAGGGGGGGATCTGAAACTGCCTGGAGCAGAATTATGTTTTTGAGTTGGCAGTGAAAACAAAAAAGGGAAAAACTCAGGAGATATTGGAAGTCTTCAGCAGTGTGGACCCTAGAACCTTCAGTGGTGGCTTCAGCCATTTGGGTTATAACACTGAGGGGTGTATTTAAAAAGAAACAAGCAAACACAATGACAACAGAAAACCCCAAGACATGCTCCCCTCCCTCCCCTTAGAGTTCTCTCCCCCACCAAACCAAACCAAATAAAAAACTACTTGTGGCCATAGAAGTCTTTGTGGTAAAGGAAGTTTCTTCAGAGTACTGAAAAAGTCACAGCTGGCTGTCACCTCTGATGTTGGAGAGTTGTCTCAGCTGAGACCTTACAGCTGACTCAGAGGCTGTTCCATGCGGTTATTTCCTTCCTGGGTGTGGAAGCTTGAAATGGTGAAAACATCAGCCATGACAACTAAGTAAAGTGGGCAGAACAAATGTAATCTTGTAATGTTTTTCTAAATTGTATGAGGTTGACTTTCATGTTTATATGTATCCTACTCCCTGTTTAGTTTTTCCTCCACAGTGTTTTCTGTTTTTACTGAATTTTTCATCACTGATGTTTCTGAATGCCATTCTGAATTTGGCCATCTCTAGATACTATACTTTGGTGCTGCTGTCCTGGTAGCCTGAAACATACTAGTCTGCCTGCCTCAGGCTTACATGCTTGGTTTGTTTTTGTAATTAGTATGATGAGATGATGTGTCTGAGACTTGTGATTTGTATTTAAAGCCTGGAATCTAGTAGAATTTCATAGAATAACTGGG
This sequence comes from Trochalopteron elliotii, assembly GCA_024734555.1. NCBI lineage: Eukaryota > Metazoa > Chordata > Aves > Passeriformes > Leiothrichidae > Trochalopteron > Trochalopteron elliotii. The sequence continues at coordinate 844,898 of JANPWX010019802.1, forward strand.
GAAGCATGTGCTTGGAATTTGAGGGGACTTCAGGATGGGTTGTGTTAAACTTGAACTACTGCTGGTGCTGCCAGAAATCTGACAAGTGTTTCCATTTTGGTTGAGACAGGACCAGGGTAAAACAGTCTATGCAACATTTTTTTCCACGATTTCAAATGAAAATTGCTGATACTCCAGCAGTATCATTTTTTATTCTCTCTTTGAATATTTTACCTGTACTTCCTTCATGTTGAAGGAATAAGCTCCTAATATAAAGGTTACAAACCTTGATTAGGGAGTCAGTTTTTAAAACGAACTTACATAGTTTTGATCAAGACTGCAGTGTTTACACGTTCTCTGTTGGCATACTGTGTAATGCAAAAGTGAATTACAAATTTTCTTCTCTTTTGTAGCCAAATGGTGAGTTGTTCCTACTTCCTCCAGTCTTACTCCATGCTACATTGTGCCAAACCTATGCAAACGATAAAAATATTTTTTTCTCCATTAGTCAGCTAAGACCCAGTATTTGAAAGCCCTCTCGATAACTGCTTTTATCTTTGTAAGAATTAATAAAACTACTTTTATGAAAGCTGGAGAAAGAATATTGATTATTACAGGCTAATATCTGAAGGACCCAGCAAAAAGTGGCAGGGTTTGTTGTTTGTCCTAAAGAAAGGTTATTTTCAGAAAAAAAGCTAAACTATAAAATATTTACTTGGTAATTGTAGTTGTCAAGTAAATATGCTCCTAAAACAGTAATTTGAAATGTATTATTCAGTGTAGCCAGATAATAGAAGAAAATTAGTCTTGTTAGTTAGTGATTTTGGCTTATGTAAATTTTCATTAAAAAGCCACTCCATGCTTTTTTCACAGATACAGCAAGTTGGCAAGTTAGTGGATTTCTGTACTTTAGGCTTCCTTTTCTAGGAAAAATCCTTTTTTTTTCCCTCTAAGAAGTAATAGTTAAAATACATGCATGCAATTATGACTAATTGTTATTTTTTCCTTTTATCTTTCAGCAACGCACCTCTTGCTTTTTCCTCCAAAGTATGTTATATTAAGTTTCGTGAGGCATCGAGTGTTGGTGTGGCCCAGCATCTCACTAACACGGTTTTTATTGACAGAGCTTTGATAGTTGTGCCCTGTGCAGAAGGTTGGTATTTCAGACATTCCTCTGTAATGTTGGTCTTTGTTTTGTCTGTTGATTGTTCTAAGCTTTCTATGTAAGGTGATGCACTGTTATCTTATTTTATTTTATTGCTTTTTGAAAAAAAGGCCTCAAAACAAAATTGAAAATTGAATTAGGAAAAGCCCAGTTGCACGTGTTTAATTGAAATTCAGCATTAGCAAAAAGATAGTTGGTTTAAGTTATGATAATTCATGTTTCCATAGGTATTACATATTTTGAAGGAAAAGAAGGGAAAATTAATTCCTTTCTCTATGATTTGTGTTGGCAAGTGTATTTGCACACAGAGTTCTCACTGAAGTCAATGGAGCTCTGAAAAGATCAGGCAATTTCCTGACATAACACTGCAGTTTGAATCTTAATGTATCACCTTTGCTGTAGAGAATTTTTTGCTGATTTATGCTTTTTTAAAGATACTGATTATTTCTGCATAGAGTGAATCCCAATTTTGTCTTATAGAAGTGATATATTCATTTGGCCATTTTAGAATCATCTAATCTAAAATAATACTTAGCATTCAAAATAGTGTTTGAATGTAAATATTTATCTGCTAGTTTAATTTTTAAGAAACATTTTTTCCTTATTGTTACTGTTGAAAATGTTACTTTGTGTGCCATGAAAAAAGCTTTTCTTACGTATACTGGTACTCCTGTTTTGTTATGGATATCTGTTTAAATATACAGTGGTCTGTCCAGAATGCTCCTATCATAAAATGTTCTTAAAACTCTTAATGAGATAAAATACTTGATGAATACTAAATTGACAGATACTCCTTTAACTGGCTGTGAGGCCATGCTTTCTCAGATGTGTTGAGTACAAGACAGTTTGTGTTCCTAGTACAGGTATCCAAGATTTGGATACAGTTACATGGAGCAGGCTCCTGTGGCAGGCATATCAGGGGAGTCAGGCAGAGCCCCATTGACTTCATTGGGTTCACTGTGGAATTTAGCCTCTGACTGGAGCTGAACATTTTGCCTCTTTGGAGTGGAATCATTCCAGCTGATGGAGTGAAGCTGACTTTACTTTCAACTTGGTTGCTGTTTTGCCATGAACAGCAATATGTAGAGTGATTGAACTGTAAACTGCAGCAGATCAAGAAATACCTCTTATTAACATCTCTAACTGCAAGAGTCAGGTTTTGGTTCAAAAAAATACTATTGACTTCTTGCAGTTTGTTAACAATGGTCCCAGAGTACCATTTTTGACATGTTTGTTGCATCATGATCTAGATAGTGAGAGATGAGTGCTGCTGTAATATTCATCTGGGAAGTTCTTAACAAACTGACAAGTCTCCAAAATTTCACAAACTATGAAAGTATTTTCACTAAAGTCCACGTTGACCTATATTGTACTGCCTATTCTTGTAGCTTTCTTGGGCAGGTCATACAGCACACACGTTTGTCTTTGTAAAGCTTAGGCTTTTAGTTTATTTTGTGTCTTGTTTTGGGGACTCTTTGTTTTCATATTTTTAACTTGTTATAAAACCACAAAGAGAGTATTGCTGTATACAAAGAGAATATTGCTGTATGCACTGCAAACTGTGTGGAGGTTTAGGGGACCAGAGTCTCCAATTGAAGCATTGCCCCTAAATAAGTAGCCTATGAGTAATAATAGATTATTCAGAATCCTAGTTTTGTATTTCATCAATAAGATCTTAACACTGGTTCAGTACTGCCAGAGAGGGAAGATGGCTGCCTGATGAATGAGCAACACTTCCAGGTGTTTTTCTTGTGATGAGATCACTGCCTGACATGATAAGGCAACAGGCAGGTAAAGCTACATTTTCCTGTGTCTTTTGTGGTAGACAGTGAATGAAAGAACAATAAATCAAAATTCTGACAAATCTTGTTCCGACTATTCATAACTGGCTGATCAGGCATTTCTGAGAAAACATTGTCACTGTTCAGAATCATTCTGGACATTCTCCACAGAAACGTATGGATAATTAGGTGAACAAGTGATTGGGTTTTGAGGTCGCTTTTTTTTAATGCCAGAATGCTGGTCCCTGTAACTTTATATCAGAATCAGTCATTTATAAAAAGATGTGAATTTATACAAATTTAACTTTCTGATGAATTTATTGTGTGGAATAAATATGGCTTTGGAGACCATGGCACAAGGACTTTTTCACTATGTGTCATATGATGATGCACTGTTAATGGAGTCAGTGGAGTGGATCATGGGTTTTATCCTACCAGGAGGTAAAATTACACCATTGGCCAACGTTGCCAGTAGTAAAATATTTATTGTGTGAAGTTAAACGTAGAGGAGAGGTAAAATGGAAATCTAAAAACCTGGTTTGAAAAACAATAAAATCTGAAATTTGGAGTGTATTTAAACAGTGGTAAAGCAAGAAGGAGTCATTACAGAATGAAATCAATGTAAAGTGTGTGACATTCAATGAACAATTTAACAAAAATGTAATTGTAAATTAAGTAAGATTATTAAGCTGTGAAAATATGACTTTGTGTGTGTGTATTGGTAGGTTTTTCTTAAATATACTTTGAAAATGCAAAGGTTGAAAGCTAAACAAAGATGCCACCCTAATCTTTCTAAATTTTATGTCCACATTATCTGGTAGATGGATCTTGACTATTAATTTGGTTTTGTATGTTTTCTCTGTGTGATATTTGTGCATTATTAGATGACTAGACTGGCCAAGGCAGACCTGTTACACTTGCCTGAGTTAGGCATTGTTTGCCATGCCACTAAACCTGCCGCCAAGTGAAACCTTCATGGGGGAAATGAGATCGAAGTCTGACCTGCTGAAGATGGACGCCCTGTCTCTGTTTTTATTTTATTTTGCTTTCTTTCCTTTGTTTCTTTTATTTTTATTTTATTTTGTCCCTTTTTTGTTTTGTTCTGTTAAATCTCTTTCCCTTGTACTTGTGAACTGGTACTTCAGTTCTGTAAAATGATGTTTGTAAAGGGTTCGCAGTGTTTGATTTTGAAGTTGACCTAAAGCTGCTTATGAATGGTGGATGGTATAAAGAGAATTTAGAATATGATTAGTTTTTAATGCTCTGAATAAAGGATAAATTTGATTTGGAATTCATTAAAATATCTAAATTCAACAGATGCATACCTTTTGTAAGAAGACAGGAAAAGGGAAAAAATTTACCAGTTTCGAGGTATATTCTTTCATATGTTGTGCTTTATGAGTTTATCTTGGAAAAGGACAGATAAAACTCTTTACTTCTGGAAAAAGCAACTTTAGAAAGTAAAGTCATAATATTTCTCTGCTACTTTCCCTCAGCAGAGTGTTTTATTTTATGTTGCATCAGCTGTTTAAAAGAAGGCCTACTATTTATGTTTAATATGATCAGTTTAAAATAATTCTTTCTGGAATTGAACTTTTATGAATATTGAATGTCTTGAAATATTTGTTTACTTCTGATGAAACCTTGCTCAGTTGAGGTCAGTGGTAGTAAGGTTTCATCTTTCTTATTTTGTAACTTTCAGAAAAAACTATTTACCACTCATAAGTACAAATGCAGCCTGAAGTTTTGGTTGGAGTGTGTTATGTGAGACACATTGTCTTTTAACACTGTTACTTGTGGGAAGATTGAATCAGTTCTCTGTGTGTGTGTGTGTGTGTGTGTGTTGCACTTTGACATGCTGTAGTGGTGATTATTTCAGGAGGAGGTCTAAAAAAACCACTAAAGTCAGAAAAAAAAAGTGTTTTTCCAGTCATCGCAGAGTCTCAGAAGCCGTGGCAGTTCTGGAGTGATTGAGATGGTTCTCATCCCTAAAGGATATTCTTACTTCTTGTGAAACAGAAGCCTTGAAACAGAAATGGTGGTGGACAAAGTGGTGTGTCTAGTCCTTAGGCTTTGCTCTTCCCAGCCAGCTGCACTGGGATCTTTTGGTTTCACTCCTTTCACCAGACTCTGCACTGCAGCTGGGAAGAGTTTTGATTCGTGATCTTTGTTGGATTTGGCTGTGACAGTTGTAATTGCCAGTAGCTGTAATCTCTTTATTCTCTTCTGCTAAATCCACTAAGATTCCTGAGTTGGATCTCACAGAAATTAATTTATTTCTAAGTGCACATATTCCATTGATGTAAAATAGCAGGAAAATAATTACCTTTTTTAATGTTTAAAGTAGATTGTGAACTCTTCAGCTTTTTTAAAACAAGGAAACTTGTTGCAGAAGCACTTTTGGATGTGAGGGTTAACTCTATAAGTTCACTATGAAGAGTTGGAAATTAATTTCTTTCAAACACTTGAGGAATAGAAATACTGTGATTAGTACTTGTTTGATGCAGATCATTCTGTTTAGCCTTCAGCAGAATGGGTTCTAGCATGGACTAGGTTGTCTAGGACTCTTTAGACTAATGGTCCAAAAAGGCAGCAATCACAGCTGTGCCTTTAGGCAATGCTGGAACTATGTACATTTGCTTCCAGATTCTTTTGCAAAGGGAAGAATCAATAAATAAATGATCATAGAACCTGTAGTTTACTAAGCAGAAGAGGTTCTAAGAAATCTGTCTAAGGATGTGGTATAGATATGGTGTATTTATTTTGACTGCTTCCCTCATTAGAAAATAAATATCTTCACCTCATTCTTACTCAGATTTTAAATACCAAGTTCTGAAAATGGAAGTATTATTCTTAAACTAAATTGTCCTAAAGTGTTGTATCATAACCTGCTTGTTTTGATGTGTTTAGTGAGCTTGTATTTCCTTTACAAATGCCATCACAGAGGTAAAACTGCAAAATTTAAAGCTTTTAACTCATGAGATTATTTGGAGTCATGTGTTAATTTGTTTTTCAAAACTATTCAAAGAATATGAAAGTAGATATTCAAGATACTGCAATTTTTTTTTCCTCCACGACAGTGTTCTGTAGAATTTTTTAATACTTGACCTGGTTTTAAAAACTGGAAAAGTTATTCTGAAGATATAGTGTCTTTGAATATACAGGCAAATTTTCAGAGTTTTGTCTGTAGAAGTAGACCCTTTCTCATTCTTGAGACAAAACAAATGAATCTTTCTTAGTGGTATGGAACTGGCAGACTTGGTTTTGTATTTAAGACAGAACTTTACATTGCTGAAAGACCAAAGTATTCTGGAAATAATGCTGCAAACTTTACAATTTACATACATATGCATGCTGCTCATTCTGTGAGCTGCTATAGTGGCGAACTTACCTCAAATGTTCAGTGGATTTCTTGAGCAATGATTCAGCAACTTAATGATATTTCAGTGCTGTGATCCATATATTTAAAATTTAGGCTTCTGCTGAAGTCACTTTATGAACCTGATTCATTGTCTGTCTTAGTTGTCTGTGCCTAACTAAGCTCCTGTTTAAAAGGCTAAAGGCCTAAGCATTCTGTAAGTTTACCTGGTTAAGTGTGTATTGAATTGGCTGTATGTAAGTGCATACTTAAATTAGGCATATACTTATGTACAGTACTGACCAGGGATCTCAGTCAGCATGCAGGCACACCACTATCAGAGCCATTTCTGCCATTGGGTTTAATTGTGCCATGCCTCTTGATCCATAGAAACCTGCATGAGTAGCTGTTTAATTGCAAGATGCTCACTGTTCAGGATAAGTTCTGGTTCATTAGTCATTTGAAAAAACTTTAAAGCTTCAATTTTCAGAAGAACTGGTACATAATTCTATGCCTAATTTGCATGCACATCCACTGGAATTGTGTATTCAAAAGCCTGTTGATAGGCCTGCATATTAGGCAGGATGTGCAAAGTACCTGATACTTTGGAGCAGTCAGGCAAATCAGGGACACCTCTCATTGCATGCCTGACTTCAAAACGAGAACTGTTAAGAGTGCTGAACATTGTGATGGTGGCTTAGATTCATGCATGTTTTTAAAAAGAGCCCGGAAAGTCATTGCACAGTTAATTCCTAAGTGGTAATAATTTTCCCATTTTTCTCCCTTAGATAGCAAAATCAAATGGTTTCTTACATGTTGAGGAGCAAAGTGTCTCAAAATTTAACATAAATAAATGTAAATAGGAAGCATTAAAAAAAAAGGGTACTGTTATTTTATCTGTTCTGTTCCACCCATGCTACATATAAATTAAGTTTCATTTAGATTTGTTTTGTCATTCAGTCATATCCAGCTGTAACCCAGAGTTGGCTGCAGATCTGTAGAGCAGGTTTGCAGCACTTGTTTCTTTTAATTTTTTAAAGTAGTATGTTTCCTGTGGTGTCAGTTGGAACTCACATCACTGAAACTGCATGGTGTTTTGAAACCTACCTCCAATTTTACTTTTAGATAAGAATATATATTAATCTTCCAATTTTGGATTTAGATTTTTTTTTTAGTTAAAATGTGCAGTTATAATCAAGGCAGGAAACCACTGGCACAGCTTTTTATGTTACTTTACTATTAAAACAGTGTTTAAATAAGAGCATTTACTTCATTAAGATCTATGGGGTAATACCAGAGGACTCAGCTGGTTAGCATATGTACAGTTATGCCAGTAATTTTGAACAGGTGATATCTAGTGTAGTTAGAACTTCTTGCACTAGTATTTTAATTTAGTGTTTAATGTTTGTGCCAGTTTTATTCCCTTTGCGTTTCAAATTTAAAATGTACATGTAATTGTAATCGTAATTGTTTAACTATTAATCTTTTGATTTTTGGAATTTTTTTGGGGTTCATTTAGTAGTCTAATCATGGCTAACATTCAATGAAACCTACATTTAATTCAGATTAGTTATTAAACTTTTAGCATGACAGGAGGACTATAATCAGGTTAAAATAGCAGGAAGTACCCATGTTGGGGAAGTAGAGCTTGCTTAGCCTGATTAGTTATGATTTTCTTCAATCTGGCTAAATTTAGAGGTAACTTACCAGTTTGAGATAAACTGAGGTGACTAGAATGTGAGAGAGTTCAAATCTTAAGTTTTTTCTACTCTTCCTTCCTCCACCGTCAGTTTCACTTGTAGTATGTATTCTGTGCAGTCACAGTAGTTCAGTAGTTTATTATTTTATGTTTTATTTATTTTTACATTCTAAATAGGTAGCACCAGAGGAATAAAGAAAAGCACAAATTTCAGTCAGCACATACTTTGGTTTTTTCTTTTTCTTTTTTTTTTTCTTTTTATTTTTTCCTTTTTTTTTTTGGTTTTCTTTCTTTTACTGATTTGGTTATTTGCCATTTCTGGGGATTAAACTTTAAAAAATGTTCTTCTTTTCTGTATCTGATGTTCTGTGTGCTATTAGTGATGCAGCCAACACGAACGGTTGTCATGTGTAAAACAACTTTCGATCACCGCGAAAACACCGCCCTGGGAAAGCGTCCATGCTTGATATCGTTTGGTTCATGAACGTTAAGTTTCCAGTACAGGTGACCCATAGCTCAAAGTGTTAAATAATTATATACATTATTCAGTTTTTAAAATAATAATCCATTAATGAGATTGCTAGTCTTTGAAGTTTTGCTCACTTTTGTTTTTCCTAATAGAGCAGGGTAAAAGGAAAAACTTAAGTTATTTGTTTCTTTGTAAGGATCTGGTAGATAGATTCATTGTTATTTATTACGTTTTTAAATGCAAGGGTAATTGTAAAATCATAGAAAGAGTAACATCTGGCGAGTGTTCCAACTTTGTGTAATGCTTTCATTTGCTTCTTCAGGTAAAATCCCAGATGAAGCCAAAGCCCTCTCTCTATTGGCACCTGCCCCTACTATGACAAGTCTGATGCCTGGTGCAGGGTTGCTTCCTATACCTACACCAACCCCCTTGACTACAGTAAGTAAAGTTCAGTGTCTGTATAATTTCTAGTTTTCTCTATTCTCTGTATCCTTTTCTGTGTACAGGGAGCAAGGACTGTCTGGTCCACGGATGTTGCGGTGAGGGTTTATCTGTGGTGACTCTCCTGAGGATTGATCAGATGTCCATGTGCTACCTTTCCAGAGTTTTTCTTTCAGATTTACTGTTTTCCAGAATAGTGGGTAAATACTGATTTTGGTTCTTGTTCCTTTTTAATTGCCGTCCTATCCTGTAGGGCCATTAATTTGATTCAGTGGTTGTTAGCCACTGACAAAAAAATTATTAAAACCTAAGTTATGTTGACACCAGTTCTGCAGAATATTAAAGGCTGCAGTAGAGACTTTCACTAGATATCTCTATGGTAAGATTTTTGACTTTTAAACTGTCTAACAATGTTTCACTATGAAAATTCGAGGAGCTTTGTTCTGCTATTTTTCCTCCATTCTGTTTTGCCTCTGTAAGCCTTTCTTGACATCAGAGAGTTGCTGTGGTTTATTGAAGGAAAATTTAAGGTTAAAACAGAGTAGTTTTTTCCTTTGTTACATAAATAAAAGGTACTGACAGCTTGTTAAGAATTCCCCATACTTCTTAGAAAATTTATTTCTTGAAAAGGCAGTTGCTCTCTGGGTAGAGAAAATTCAAACCAGGAATTCAATGGGCCAATTTCATAGTGATTTTTAAGTGACAACTTAGAACATTTTGCAGGAGAGTTTTCCAGTTTCAAACATGAGAGCTGTTTTTTTTCTCATTCTCTGGGTATGAGTGGAAGAACTTGGAATATTCTTTGCATTTCACATGTAATTAATCTTGTCTTAGGTGATTCATTTGTCCAGAAGATGCTTTGTGTCCCTTTGATGACCCTGGAACACTGGAAATTCCCTTCTTTCCTTGCTGGGCAAGATCTCAGCCATTCCTCATCTAGTCCAAATACTTGTTTCAGAAAAATAAGAATACTAGTAGTGTTTGAAAGAATCTCACTTGATTTAATTGACTCTTAAGCATTAGAGCCCGTATGTTTTGTGATTAATATATATCCCTGTCCAGATCTCTTTGATAAGATGTTAACTGATAATAATAGTTAATAACTTAACTGTGGAAGCTTATTTCTGGGTAGATTTTTTTTCTTCTTCAAAAAAACCTGCTGCGCTGTGACCTTTAGGTTTAAGTTATTGCTTATATTCATTAGATCTGTTTTTGCAGAAATGCATCCAGGCAAACAAGTATTAAGAAGTGGAATATCTTTCACCAGTGCTTGGCTGCAGAATGTATTCTGTGCTTGTGTTTTCCAGCTTGGTGTTTCACTTGGTACTTTAGGGGCTATACCAGCAGCAGCTTTGGATCCTAACATTACGGCACTGGGAGAAATACCCCAACCACCAATTATGGGAAATGTGGATCCATCCAAAATTGATGAAATCAGGAGAACAGTCTATGTTGGAAACTTGAATTCCCAGGTAGCTTTATTTTGTTTCTATGTTGTGGAAATACTAACAGAAGGTGTGAACATGTTGTCTATGAATTCTAATCTTACATGGTAAAAGAGTTTTTATTAGTTAATGACAACATGAATTTAAACAAAACCCCCTACATTTTTTTGCTTATTCTTGATGTTTTGCATTTTGAAGGTTCATGTGCCAGTCAGATTAGACCAGGCTTTGTCAGAATACCAGAGAATCCAGTGTAGGTCAGTTAAAGAAACCTACTTTAATTTTGTGTGTTAATTACAAGTACAGTTTGGTTGTGTTAATGAGCAGCCCTCAGAGGTCATGAGATCAGGGTAGCTGTCCCCCACAGTGCAGTTGCTGAGTTACAGTAAGATGGAATGATGTGTTCTGTCCTACTGGAAATTGCAAAATTAGCATAAATACCTTTCATTCAGTAGCCTGTTTTTTTAAGAGGTGATTGGATTAATTGAAAAATATTTGCTTTTGATTGATAGCAATGTAAGTATTGAATTTTGGATTTTTTCATTTCTGAAACAGATACCAAATGTTACAGTACTATTGATTGTGATAAAATAAAACAAACTGGAAGCTAGTAGAAAGCCACATAAACCTTAAGTCCTTTAATAGTGTTTGGATTTTTTTGTTTTAGTTGACCAAAAGTCACAATTAGCTTGAAAACAGGTATAAGGAAATTTCTTATCAGTTATTTCAGATTAGTTGCCTGAAAAGTGCAAAATCCCATGTAAATTTCTTTTTTTACCTCTGTGAAGGACTAAGGGCTTGTGGCTGCACTGTTTAAAATTGAAGACTATTCTTTAGATTAATGGAAGAAAAAATGTGTCTTTTAAGTCTTAAAATGTAACATTCCCAAATTCATGTCACTGTTGTAATAATGCTGAGATATCATTCCAAAAATCTGTAGCTCTTAGACTACCCAATATATTAGATTAGTGGTTTTCATTGTATAGTTTACTTCAGCTGAGCTCTTCAACTCTTTCCAGACCACAACAGCAGATCAGCTGCTCGAATTCTTTAAGCAAGTTGGAGAAGTGAAATTTGTGCGAATGGCGGGTGATGAGACACAACCAACGCGCTTTGCTTTTGTGGAATTCGCAGACCAAAACTCTGTACCTCGAGCTCTTGCCTTTAATGGAGTTATGTTTGGGGATCGGCCACTGAAGTAAGAGATCAATCATCCATATAACTGTTGAATGAGAGATTTCTTTGTATCCCTGTACAGCATTTCTGATCTATGTGTAGCAAAATGTTGCGACTAACATTTTTTCAGCGTGCAGACCTGTTGTTAACAAACCAAAACATTTTTATCAATTCCAATTTCATAGTTTGGCATAAATTTCTTTCAATAGAAGACATATAGCATTGAGTAAAATACATTTATATTGATCTTGAGGTAATGTAAGCTATAATAGTGAAAAAAAATCTTTGAAGTCCATAGTACTAAATAAGTTTCCAGTGTGATGTGTATGTAGTTAGTAGATGTTAATGTGGAGATTTGATCTGAAGTAGAGAAATAACTGCCTAGACTTGTACTAAAAATGTTGTAACACAATAATACTGTAATGCCTTTCTTTAAAAGTGGTAAGATTTCAAAGTAATAAAAGGTACTTTGGATACTTAGAACAGATGAGTGTTACAGATCCATAGTTTTGCTGGACTTAAGTTTTTAATTTTACATCAAGTTGAGATGTTTTCCTTTTTTACTTGTTTTTAATTTGCCCTGTTCAAATGTTTAAGAATGAAAGGTTTTCATTCTTCTTTAATTTAGGATAAATCACTCCAATAATGCAATAGTGAAGCCTCCTGAAATGACACCACAAGCTGCTGCCAAGGAGCTAGAAGAAGTGATGAAGAGAGTAAGGGAAGCCCAGTCTTTTATATCTGCTGCTATTGAGCCAGGTGGGTATATTGTGTTCATTACTGAACAGGCACATTCCATGTTTACCTTGGTATACATTTCTAAGAACATTTTCAGATGCAAGGGAAGGGTATCAAGAGGTATTCAATAGATACTAGGGAAAAAAACTAAAATAATCAAAATTCTGTTCATGAATCTTAAGAAGTGGAATGAAGCTTTTTGTTTCATCATGTCTTGTTTTCAGATACATGTTCACTGAGTGTTTTTCAACATGCAAATTTAATACTGAATGAGTACTTAATGATGGCATTTTTTAAGTTAAGTGCACTTGAAAATGTTTAGAAGAAAATGCTTTTTATTTTTTGTTGTCCTCTAGCACAAAAATGCCATAGTTTCATGATCAGAGTGAGCTAGCATGGTTCTGAAAGCAGTAATATTATGCTTTCCTTGTATGCAGCAGGTTAATATGGTTTCTTTTTCATGGCAGCTCAAGGCTGTATGCATCCTGAAAGCAAATGGGATCAGAGAATGAATCTGTGATAAAAATTAACATATTGTAAAGGACTTATTTTCATCCAGATTGTTTCCCTGTTCCCTATTAACACCGAGATGCCAACTCGGGGGGAAGGTGGTGTTGTGTTGGGAGGTTAGACACATGTTCCAGTGGTGATTTATGCTGGCTTAAACTGATTGCAAAACCACAGCATAAAAAAAAATCTCAACTTAGTAAACTTCCCACTTCTTTTCATCAGCAACTTTTTGCCATTATTCTTACTAACAAACCCAGATGTTGTCTTGTGTTGGTTAGATAGTGTGAAGTCTTGAGTGTTTTTTTGGGGGCATTATTTTCTGTTGTATTTTTTAGTTAGAAGTGAAGTAACTCTAGTACTTTATAGAGTTAAGCAATAGAGTAACAATTAGACTCTGAACCATGGTGAGCTCACTGTTAAGATTTCTGTTGACTTTCTGGCCTTCAGTCAGACTTTTCAGCCCGTTCTGTTCATCCTTTCCTCCTACAAAACAATAAGGAATAAAACTTCAGTATTTGTACAGTGTTTGAAATATCTAAAAATACAGACAGTAATACTTACTTATATTTTATGCTTGTTTTCAAAATTATGCCCTCTAAATTTACTGTGTTCTTCTCAAGTTGTTTAAAAAAAAGGTAATTGTATTAAATAGTAGACCAAAAGGAGGACGTGTTATGATCTTGTGCATTGTGGCAGCAACATAAATCGCATTCGTAGTAGAGCTAGCTGTTTATAATTATCTGGTTTATGTGTACTGCTGCAGGATGGCTGCACTCAACGAGTATATGCAATGACTTTCTTGGATGTTTCTGAAGGATATTTGCAAAGAAGGAAGATGTGCAGAGAGTAGGCCCCTTGCAATATATGTGGTACATTCCACTTGTGCCAGATTGTTAACTGGGATCTTTAAATGTTCTGAGCTTACACTGCAAAGTGGTTTTTTCCTCTCAGAGTCTGGAAAGAGCAGTGAAAGAAAAGGCGGTCGATCTCGTTCCCATTCTCGTTCAGAATCCAGGTCTAGCTCAAAATCCCGATCTAGAAGGAAAAGATCACACTCAAAACACAGGTAGGTTTGTTTGCTTGTTGTTTTCAGACTAAGATCGTATCGAGATTTTTTTGTGTGGGCTGGTTACTCATATTTTTTAGTTATAGAAAAGTATTCCTGTGAGATTACTAACTTGTACCCAGCAGATTATTGTAAGCAGGAACTTCGTCTCCAAATAGATACTCTTTTCCTCTAAATGCTATATGTTTAGGATTGCTTTCAGTTAAGACATATTAGAAGGCATTTCCTGTGCCATGTAAAATAATAAGTTCTGTGGGTTTTCTGTACATTTTGTATTTTTGTACATTAGGCTATGTAGCTAAATAACATTTTGTGACCTGTATTTTAAAGAGAAACCTGCATTTGGTGGATGGAGCATATAATTTATTGGCAACACCCTGAGCAGATAGGCTGGCTGATTTTTGATATAGAATTCCTGTTGTGCTCAACTTCTAAACATTGAGTTAATAAATGCAGTGTTGTTATTTACTGTCCTGTAAATGTGAAGCTGTGGTTTTGAAAAACATAAGGAAAAGGCTTCAGGGGCAGTTTCTCATTTTTCAGGTTTTGTTTGCTTTGCAAAATTTGCTCAGTTTTGAAAGAGAAAATTATTAGGTTGTCCTTGAAGTATAACCATTGAGATTTTTCCCAAGAATGAAACAGCCTTGGTCTGTGAAAATTATAAAGGTTTCCCAAAATGGTCCAAATCCTTTCAATGTCAAGATTATATTCTGAGAACCTAGGTAAATCAATCTAAATATACTTGACTACATTTTAAGGATTAAAAAACCCCCCACAGATTTGGAATGTTATTTGATTGCTTACACTTTTAAAAGGTGAGTGTTGTCATATTACAGCAACAGCTCTGACTCATCCTTTCATTCATGTCTTTAAACAAGGCTCCTACTCAGCTTTTCATTCATGTCTTTAAACAGCACTAACTTTTAAATACAGAAAATCTGGTCAGAGGGAGTTATCCTTAATTATTCTACCAAGTAAATATGATACAAGTGCAGGCTTCAGTTTTGCAATAGCAGGAAACCACAGCACATGTTTTGTAATGACTTCAAAATGTTAGGTACCTTTTTAATGCAAGGAGGATTTGGTCAATTCTTTACTGCTTGCTTTTCTGCTATGTCCCTAACTCAGGACGTAACTGAAAAACAAGATTTTTTTTGTAAAAATGCAGTAATTTCAGTATTATCTTGTATTGGCACAAACCAAGTGGAATTTTAGAAGATAAGCTTTTCTTTTTTTAAATGTGGAAAACCTGTTCTTTAAACATATGTTAATTATTATACTTTAGTATTGTGTAGTATGGCTACTATCAATTTTGAGAACTTGCTGAAAAACCAGTCTGACCTGTTGAGGTAGCTTCATCCATAAAAATAATTTATCCTTACTGCTTCCCTGTTTTACTGTTTTATATAGCATCATTTTCATCTCTGTGACATAAAATTTATTGAAGGTTGGGTTTTGATACAGTTATAATTAATTGGCCCTGCAGTTGGTTAGTAGTTCTCTGCTGAAAGAACAAAGCTGTAGGTAAAAAATGGCTTCCCCTCTCTTGGTGTGTTATTTCTGATGCCATTTGGAACTACATAAAAACAGAGGCCAGACAAAATTAAGGGAATAAAAAACAGTTATATTTATTTAAGGGCCTTCAGTTACCTTTAGGACAGACAAAGCTCTCACAGGGGCACCACCCAAAATGGATGATGGGTCATGGGTTTTCACACTTTCATAAGTTTGATCCATTTGCATTTTGAGGGTTAATCTTCCAGTTACAGCTTCAGGTGTTGAAGTAATTTACCCCAGGTTTTGCTGTCCCTCACCTCACTTTTTTCTATATTTCTCAGAGCCTGAGTAAGTAAGGTGTCCCTGATTCCCCAGGCCTAGAGAGGAATTGTTTTGTCTGACCAAAATGGGAGAACAGTAGCTAACACTCTATATGGAGTTATACACTAAAGAATTGCAGGATCACAAATGTATGAAAAATGTAAAAGCTAAAATCCTAGGGCATCTTTACACTGTGTGTCTTGAGCTGTGGACGATAGGTGCAGCTGTTACTTTTTGTACCTCATAGTTTTTCAGGTTTTATTGAGTAATGTACATGATCTTTCTGTCTATGGTAAGTTGAACTTCGTGGTACCTCATGACACAGAGTATCCAATGATGTGGTTTTTTGAATCTTAATGTGCAAATTCAGCTTTTTATTTTTGCTTACCTGGGTAAAAGGGTCTTCCAAAATTAGGGAGTATTTTTGAAAAAAAAATTGTAAGTGCTGTTTTCTTTATCAACCTGCATAAGACTTTTTTTTTTTTAATCAGAGTATCTGCACTTTAATTGCAACTGAAATCCATGCTAACAGATCCTTTTAGCTGGAAAGGTAACTTGACTAAAAGCTGCACAGCAGATCATCAGAATTTTTATGAATTTAAATTATAGGGATGGAGAACCGAGCAAAAAGAGATTGTTGTAGTCAAAGTCATCTTTCTTTGATGACTAAGACTTCAGTAAGTGACTGGGCCTGGAAAGGAAATGAAATGTAACTGATTATTTTTACAATCTGCTAGAAATTGTCAGATTTTGTGCAGTGTCATTTTCTAAGGACAACTGTTGTAAATTTTGTTAACTTATATTTTCCAGATTCATGGAGATTATTATGAAACACTGGTATAACTTAAGTGATTTCAAAGTAGAGTTGTGTCCACCTGGTGAAGCATAAAGTACCCATATCTGCAAAAACGTTTGCAGACAATGTGTTGTTCAGGTGTCACTCTTTAAGGTGTCATATAATACTGTGTGATGACACAACACAGGTATACTGTTCTTTCATTGGTTCACTTCATTTGTATGAAGTTTCAATATTAAAATATTATTCTTCATTTAGGAGTAGATCTGGCAACAGATCTCTGTCAAGGCACAAGGACAGACGCAGATCCAGGAGTCCCCTGAAAAAACGGTCTAGATCTACGGAAAGACGGAAATCGAGGAGCCGCTCTCGTTCTCGGTGAGTTCTGCTCCACAAAATGGCACTGTTTGCTCACAATACACAGATTCAGAAAAAAAATTTAACAAGCCTTTTAGGTGACCATAAAGGGCGGAGTCTCATCTGTGGGACAAAAGGACAGAAAATGAATTTTAAGACAGAGTATAGTGGTCTTTGCTAGGATAGAGTTAATTATCTTTCTTGTAGCCTGTAAGGTGCCTCCAGGGGTTAAATGATCACGCTGAGGCACTTGCACTTTGATAGTCTCACGTACATTTGTACTAACATGCAGGCTGACTGAAAAGAGTAATTTTGTCAGACTACAACCAATAGTTAAGGAATATCCTGTGTACCTTGTGAACCCACAAAAAAAATAGATAATGCTTGTTTGATGTGTATCTATTGAGAAGATTGAGTTCAGACTGACCTTGAGTCCTGTATTATGAGAACATGTATAAAGTTCTTGTGCATGACCTTTTATTTTCATCTTTGACTTTCTCATATGTTAAACAGCAGGAACAAATGCATTTGTTGGTTCTATGGCATATATGTATTTCAGGATTAAATATGTGTGTATTTTATCTAGTTTGATAGTTTTTATGTCTGATCATCTAATTACTTAACTGTGAAATTTTAACAAGATCATAGCATAATTTTTTGAGGGATGAAGTAGTGAATAAGCTCAAACCAGAAGTGCCTGTGAAAATGGCTTCATGAATAGAAGTCCTGGTATGTTCTTAGTTTCATTTCTCTAATTCCCCTCATTTATTTAAAGGGAGATTTGTACTTAGTTTGTGCAGCTGCTGCTTGTTCTATGAGAGAAGTTTTCTGGGAAGGAGAGCTGCAGATCTGTGGATCTATGTGGAAACAAAAATAGACTGCTTAGCTAGCTGGATTTTGTTGGTAGATCTTTTGATTATCTGTTTCTGTTTTCTGGAGCTTCTTGAGACATCTGCTCACTAGAAGGGGAAAGTCCAGTGAAATCTGTGATAAATTAAGTAGAAGACATTCCTTGGAAGGCTATAAGGCTGGTGTTGGGGGGACTGCAGTGTTGCATCTTTATGATGTTATGTTCCATTTCTGAGACTCCTAACAAAGCATTTGGCAGAACCTGATGGGGATCAAAGTTGCCAGGTCATAGAGCACACAACAGTCTGCTGTTTATTTGCAGTTGAGAAGAAGATACAGCCAAACACTTCTTCAGTTTGAGGAAAGTTTGAGTGCTTAGGACCTTTCATGTGTGAAGGAGTCTCTTAGAATCTATAAAAATCTAGAATAGATACCAATACCGTGTAACTTCTGTCAGTCTACTTCTTCTTGACACAATAAGGCATGCTAATCAATTTCTCCTCTACCTCTTTCTCTGTTTATTTCTCTGAACAATTGTCCTTTCAGTTATGTGTCTCTGTAGTAGAGAGGAAAGGTGGAGTGTTGTGTTTTCAAATAGTCCGGTACAAAAAAATAATCTTCCAACCAAAGTTGTTAGCTGATTAGTTTTTGTTTGACATGACGACTTGAACATCAGATGGAATCTTCCTCACTGTTTTTTTTTATGAACATGTATCATATTTACTGTCCCAAAGAAGCTGTTTTCCTTTCTTCTGTTTTTACTGTATTAGCATTTTTCAGTAATTTTCAAATTCGTAATGACTTTACGGAGGGTTGAGTTGTCTTGATTGAGTTCTGATCTTACATTTACCTTCTAAGGGAATCCCGTGACTTTTTGTCCATGTTTTCTTTTTGTTTCTATGTATTAAGTGTTGTTGGACTTCCAGGCAGTTCAAGGATATCTGTATGAGAGAAACCTAGAATGTAAAGACTTCTGTCAGTCAGCTGTCATTATTCATTTGGCAGTGATTAATCTGAAGGCCATCTTATGTGGATACATTTTTAGTAAAGAGTGGATTTACAGAGTGTAGAGTTTGTCTACTCCTGACAAAATATAGAAAATTTATATGTGTATAATTACGTAACTGTGAGGTGAAGAGACACATTTTCTCCAAACATAGCAGCATCATTTGGGAGGTAGTGGTTTTGGCCTCCACTTCTCCAGTTTGGTTTCCAGATTTTTCCTAGCTGTGTATATAGCTGTGTATTTCCTAGCTATATATAGCTTTCCCTCATTGTGAACAGGGGTGAAAAATTAAAATATTGAAGAATTACTGTTTTTCAACAGATGTGCACACTTTATCTTAATGTATACTAAAAAGTTAGTTGTAATTTTAATTGGAAAGTTCAAAGATGAATTAATGGGTTTGTGTTTGGCTTTTCACAGGGACAAGAAAAGAGACAAAGAAAAGATCAAGGAAAAAGAAAAGGCCAAAGAAAAAGAGAAAGACAGAGACCGAGACAAGGAGAAGGATAGGGATCGAGACAAAGACAGGGAAAGAGAGAGAGATAAAGAGAGAAACAGGGAGAAGGACAAGGAGAGAGATAAAGAACGAAGCAAAGATAGAGAGAGAGCCCGAGACAAAGACAGGGACAGGGAAAAGGAAAAAGATAAAGATAAGGAAAAAGACAAGGAAGAGGTAGATCAGAACAAAGAAAAAGAAGATACTGAGAAAGAAGGAGAGAAGGACAGAGAGAAGATTAAGGACAAGGAGGGAGATAAGGACAAAGGAGGGGACAAAGAAAAGGACAGAGACAAAGAAAAGGAAAAAGATGGGGAGAAGGAGCGAGAAAAAGACAGAGATGATAAAAAGAAGAAAGATAAGAGATCCAGAACACCCCCAAGAAGCTATAGCTCTTCAAGAAGATCTCGTAGCTCCAGCAGGTTTGTTTAGAATTTTTCATGCTTGTTTTTTTTTTTGACTTGTCAGATCAGTGAGGCACCATCCTAATTTTTATGTATTGATATATCACCATGTCTCTTGCTAATACATTTGTATTATTTCTGTCTTGTAGATTTTCCTTTGAAGTAGCATCTGTTATAAAAAGCTCTATATGGTGCCTGCTAGAACAGAGTTTCTTGTTGGGCTGCTGGTGCTTAACTTTCACATAACCATATATAAACCTTGAGGACAGTAATGATTCTTGTGCCATTTCTGTATGTTATAGACAGCCAAAAGTTCTGACCAGTGTCACATGCATCATCTTTGCCCTAATGAAAGTTTGAGTCACTGTTACATAGTTCTTTTGTTACTTACATACTGCAGCATTTGGTCCGTAGATCTTGCAACCAGTTGTTTGCTAGTACTTACCTTTCTTTGGCTGGATGGCTGAACTGCAGGAAGGAAGCATGTTGCTTAGCTGGCTGGCCTTTTTACAAGGTGAATGTATCTCAGTTGGAGAGACAGATACATTCTTTATCTGACTAGATGGCCAGGTGTAAGTTAAAAGTAACTTAACACTACTGATATTAAGCAGGAAAACAATAAAGTTAAAGTAGCTCTGAGGGGAGCTTAACTGGCAGGAAGTCTGGATAAATTCATTTACAGCAGAAAGAGGCTATGAGATTATAATCAATTTCTATAAGCAAACTCAGGCATATTCTAAAAGCATTGCAGCTAAGTTAAGTTTAGAAGCATTGGTGGGTAAGGTCCTTTCTGTTACATCAGGAATCAGCAAATTCAGTAGTATTGTATCACATTTAAATATCAAATTATATCTGTAACCTTGGGATAATGAAATGCTGAATGGATTGGACAAGTTCTACCCATTGTAATAATTTCACTAGACAAAATCAGAATTCCTTTAGTCCTCAAAATTCATCAGTTCAGGGTTCATAGAAAGCAAAAAAGGGTGTAATGGTTTCTGAACATTGTGTTTGTGTTATGAGGTTTATGAGCAAAATATTGTTTCTTCCTTAAGCATATGCAGCTTCCTGTTTAAATGAGTGGCAGACCCACATAGAGATACTTCTATCAGCTTTGAAATGTCTTTTTTTTAGTCCATAAGCCTCAGAGTGTTGAATTCGGTAAGTGCAGAAAAATATGTAAGCATTTCACAATATGTAGCTTACATAGGAACCTTGGTGGAAAGCCAGGTTCCTAGTGCCAAATAGCAAGTGTAGTTAGCTGGATGTTACCAAAAGGCCATACTCAAATTGTTTGCAATAATTTTGCTCCCCCCTTAGGAATCTTACTAGTTAAGGAAACACTATGGGGAGGCTCCAGTGTCATGTACTTGAGCAAAGAATTCTTGTGAAAATCAGTGCATTTTTTCTTGTGCAAAAAGTACAAACTGTACTTTGGTATGGTACAGATATTGTTAAGCAAGGGCAGTGTTCTTTTGAATCTGGGAGGTGATAAAATACACTTTTTATTACGGATTTGCAATTTTTTCTTCAGATATACCTATCTTTAGAGCATCAATGCAGAAGCCAGTGCTGGCGAATGTCATTATCAGGGGGTTACACAGTGAGACAAGAGTGCATCCTCTGTAGCTTTGGAAACAGCAGAGAACCAGGGGAGGTTGCGGGAGGCTGATCTGCCATTTAGAAAAACCTCAGCAGATGGGAGAGATGGACTGATAGTATCTCATGGAGTTGAACAAAGAGAAAGGACAGGTCCTACACCCAGGCAGGAATAATGCCTTTGCTCCAGTGTCCAGCATGGGGGCTCACTGGCTGGAAGGGTAGCTGGCAGATTCTTGCAGCCGAGAAGGCCAGAAATGTTGTGAGTAGGTCAAGAAAGGTAATTCTTTCCTTCTTCTGGTGAGGACACATTTAGAATCCTGTTCTGGGTTTCCCATTATAAGAGACATGCAGATGTACTGGAGTGAGTCCAGTGAAGGGCCATGAAGCTAATAAAGGGCTTGGAGCTTCCTTCATATGAGGGAATACTGAGGAATCTGGGATTGTTTACCCTGGGAAAGAGAAGGCTGAGGAGCATCTTGCCAATATATATGAATATCTGATAAGAAGACAGAGGCAGTGGAGGCTTGTGACAATTAAGAGGTGACAGGCACATATTGGCCTGTGGGAAATAAAGGAGTTTTTTTCTAGTGTTGAAATTGTGGTTTTGCCTGGCAGACTGGAACCCATTACCTCAAGGGATTGCTTTCATCCAAAAATCTGACTGGATATGGCCCTAAATAACCTACTCTGATTGACCCTCTTGTAAGGTGGGGAAGGGTTAGGTTGAACTAAGTGATCTTCAGGGGGTTCTTCCAACCTCAGTAATGTCATTGTTCTCTGAAAATAATTCTGAATAGGTTGGGTTACCTTAGGGGTCTTTCTTTGGTGATGGACATTGCATGGTCGAAATGGTTGTAGACCTTTCCAGTGAAGATTATTCAACAGATGGGCATTTCAGTTGCTTGAATTTCAGTACAGCAGTTGACTGCTGATCATGCAAAATGTAAAATATAAATGTAAATGTAAAATACTGGGCAAATAGTCATCCTTTTGGAGAACAGGTGAAGGTGGAATAGGCCATACAGGACCTTCGAAGAACTAGATGGCAGCTGACCTTGCTTTACTCTCAAGTACTGGAAATAAGATGATTATTTGTGATTCCCAGCTGAAAGAAGAGACAGACCAGGGGAAGAGGAATCAGTTGGAAAAGGAGCTGTCTTACTCCTAGCTAGCAGAGCCAGGTGATCAGATGACATGGAGAATATTATTTCCATGTATAATTAAGAGACACAGTATCATTATCAAAGTATTCAGAACTTGTTTTTCTTAAATTTTGCTGTGTTAGTATTGTGTAAGAGATTTAATGAAACAGATGCACAAAAATCTTTTCATGTACAAGTGTAATAGAGATGGGAACAAATTCAGTGAGACAGTTAAAATTCTTCAACTTGAAATAAGAAAAACAGAAACTGCAGATTTAATAAGCAGTTTCTAGTTTGAACACAATTGCTGAAGTACTTAGTTTGCAGGTACATATGCTGGAAAGCAAAATTAACTGCGAATGTAGTGTAGAAATTAACAGTGTAGCTAAAGTGACAGCACTGAGAGAGAATAATCAATTTCAGTATCCTCAATTAACTAAAGCTGATGATCAATGTGGAGATGTTCAAAATAAAATGCGTATTAACTAGTGAACAGCTGGTTAGTGACTGTGTTACTTACTCCGCAGTGTTGAGGCCATTTTGTGTATTTGTTTATCAAAGATAAAAGCTTGCTGAACAAAATACTTAAAAATCTTGTCCTGTGTAGCTTCAGGCAGTAACTGTCTTGGTTTTGATTGAAAGGAAGTTAAATTTCTTACAAGTAGCTAGTACAGTGCTGGAGTTTTCCCTTTTTTCCTGCTTATTTTCCTCCCCTGGTGTGGTGTGGGCTATGGAGGTTGAGGGGCAGAAGGGGGTGAAAGAAGGCAGGGAATGAGCAAATGCCCCTCGGGATTTAGTTGTTGTCTGTGGTTAAGCCATGACAGTTCTTCTTAAACTTCTTTTGTTTCCTCACCAATCCCTTCCTTGTTCAGTCCTGCCATACTCTGCCAGGCTCTGTTTTGAGAGCTGAGGAAAGAACACGTTAGTAATTGAAACAAAATAAAATAATTATGGTTATTGTAATGGAAAGGGCAGATGGGAATAAAGCCCAGGAGAAACAAGTGGTGCACTACACAATAGCTCACCCCTCACTGACTTTTGACCAACTGGGTCAGCTCTGCTGCCATGCTCCCTCCCAGTGTCTTGTACCTGCTTGCTGGCAGAGCATGGGGAAAAAAAAGCCCTTGATTTAAGAGTAAGTAACAACTAAAACATCAGTGTATTATCAACATCGTTCTCATACTAAATCCAAAACATTCCGGTTATTAGAAAGAAGATTATCCTGGCCAAAGTCAGGGCAGTCACAGTAGATGGTATTGTCAGAGTATCAATCCATATAGTGATACTGGCTATAATTTAATGTGTCCTTTTGTTACTTATCTAATAAGCATTGATTTCTTGGCTTTTCTAAATATTGAAGATTTAAATATTGGCAAATTGCAAAAGCTGCTATCCATAAATGTAGCTTTTGTGCTGTATCTAAAAGTAGGTTCCCTCTTCTTCTTCAGTTGTTCTTCCAGTCTGCTTTTCCTGCTTTACAAAGAGTTGATAGGAAAAAAAAATCTTAGTTTGACAGATGGGTTCTGCATTTATGTTAAATGAAGTTTTACTGGCCCAATTTTTGCTTTAATTTAATGGGTGCCTCAGTATAAATGACCAGTTATTTCATGTTTTGTTGTATTCAAGATCAGACTCCGTAATGGCAACTTCAGGAAATTCAATTTAGCTGTGTAAAACAGATGTTTTGTAAGACACTTCAAGCTCTTCCATGTATTACAGAATGATGACATTCTGTTTGCTAAGCAAGGACCACTAGAAAAACAAAACATTTTATTTATTCTGACTTGGACAACAGCTTGGGCTTCATTTTGCACTGTTTTCTTCTAAACCAACTAATTCTAGCTCATATATTTAGGAATTAAATTTCAGTCAGGTTAAACTGAAGTTGATGTGATATTCAGGTTGTAATGTTATGTTTTGAAATTCATATTGCTCAAGTTTTACCTTTTGTCTTAATATGGCTCTTCTTCAGTCAAGAAAATAACTCAACTGAATGAAACTTAACTAATACAGTATTACCAATATGGTTGGTAATATTGGTAAATGTAATGTGTTTTCATTGTTATCAAGCATATAAGGATTAGAAAAAGGATTATTTTGAAAGGGTGCATCTTTTTTTTTCCTTCTTTGGCCTTGCCTTTCCCACTAAACTGAAGCATATAAATTTTCTTTTTTTTTTAGTTTTTACAGTTTATATTTTGTTGGTAATACAGACTGTCAAATTCAGTGGATGTGTTAGATCATTGTAAGAGCTTTCTCTTTTTATCTCCTTTGAGTTTATTATTTTTGGGGTTTGATGATATTGAATTCCTTGGTCCTGTAGAGAAAGGCGTAAAAGGAAGAGCAGAAGTCCCTCCAAATCTCCTAAAACATCAAAAACAGCAAAAAGAAAGTCTTCACGAACTCCTTCTCCAAGAAGGTCAGTTTGATGTAAACAAAGAAGTTAATGATGAGTAAAGAAGGAAGGATTTATAATAATTTTATTGTTTTTACTGCTTTTGCACTAATGATTTCAGATGATTTCAGTTGGTCAACATGATTCAGTTTTAATTTAAAACTAACCCAAAACTTTAACCAATTTGAGCTCTGGTATTCTTTCAATTACATTGTTTCAAATCAATCAGCATTACAAATTTCTTCAGATTAATAAAATCCGTTCATCTGATACAGATTAATTTGCCATTTTCTTTGCAAATACAGTGTGTAGTGGTCATATGTGCTGTTCAGCTCTCCTCAGCAAAAAAATCCTGTTGTCTTTGCGAAGGATTTTTGGTTAAATTTTGGGAGGTTTTTTGAAAGTTTTTTGGGGGGTGTAGTTTGCAGTCAAATGGTTTGGAAGTTTGTTGTAGTTGGATCAAATCCTAATTTGAAAAAAAAATTTTTGAAACAGAAACAAAAAAGAAAAAAAAAGAGAAAGAGATACAAATAATGAAAGAAGAGAAAGAGAACGCTCGACTTCCAAGAAAAAAAGTAGTAAAGAAAAAGAGGGAAAGGAGAAATCTGACAAAGGCACCACTACTTGGAAGGTAAGTTTGTGTGACCAAGTGATCAGCAGAATGAAGTGGTAGTGAAGCTATTACTGAAGTTCTCTCTCTACATTTTCTTTCTTTTACTCCTCCTTTCTTTTTCTCCTTACCAAATTAGTGCCATTTGAGTTTTTTATTTGCTAATTGGGGTTAGTAGGCCAGTTTAAGTCTACATATTTTCCCTTCAGTTGACCTGTAGGAGTTTGTGTGCTTAGGCTACAGAAACACCTTGTTTCTCCTTTGTGTTGCATGCCCTGTGTTGGGGCTTGCCTGGCAGACAGACCATTGACTGACAAGTGGTGTTCAGGGGTAGCTTGACTGTCAAACTGAAAAGATTACTTTTTAAATAAACTCTTAACTATGCAGTTCAAAATCCCTCTCACTGAATTGGTCCTGTATATTGGACTGTATAGCAGTGAAGTTGAAGAGTTATAGAAGAGTAGTATAGGATTTTCCCCTGCAAAATAGAAGGTACTGCAATTAAGAAAACAAACATCTTCAAATTGTTTAATCTTAGAATTTGAATAACAGCACACCTTTAAAGAGTAGTTTGTTGTGCTCAGAATTGCTCAGCTGTTACAATACATCTGGTTTAGGTGGCTGTTCAAATGCTTATGTAAGTATCTTACCCAAGAACTCTCTTGAAATGCATCAGATACCTGACAAAAAATAAGAGAGAAAATATGTCCTCCTGTTCTGTTTTTAAAATGTTGGTGAAATCTTAATTTCTGAAGTTGTTTCTCACACATTCCAGGGTGCTGCTTGTTGTACAACTATATATGACTTTATTGTAGTTAATAAAGACTGATCACTTTATGGCATAATTCCTTGGGTGATGGGTTGTTACAAGTACCAGCTGAAAAGAAAGCTTATTTTTGAAGAAGGCGGGTGGGGCAAAGGAGCTCACACCTCTATTCTAAAATTTGCAGAGACAAGATACACATGTAAAAATTGAAACAATAAAATTTTGGAAGTCATAGCCTATAATGCTAAGAATATTATTTTGTTGTCAAATAATTTTATCTTTGGTAGGACAAAGATAACAATAAAGAAGATCAGAATTCAGAAACTGACAAGGAAGTAGACAATAGAGATACACAAAGGACAGATGAAGTCAAGCTGCAGCAGAATGGAAACTGTCAACCAAATGAAGAAAACCTCTCAATTAAAATGGAAGAGGTTTAAAGCAAAGAGTGGACTTCTAATTCAACTAAGGAATGAAATCCAAAGCATTTTATTTCCCAGAATGAGGAAGAAAATGTCAAAGCAATCAACCTGAACGTGTTGATAGTACTAGTAGCTCCTCCAATTCTTGTGATAGCTTTGTTGTCTTCTTGCTGTAAAGCAGGAGAGCACAGACCAGTAGCTAATACCATGAAAAGGCAGATGCCATCAGAACTATTCATCTCTGAAAATCCATGCATTTCCATGATGGCTGTACTTGTAAAATGATTTATGTTAGGTTTTGCTATAAGCTGTTACAAATAATTAGAAACTGAAAGATGTAAACCTGTACTTCCCCAAAAAAGCTGAAGATATGCATTGAAGGTTGTTTAAAATACTGCTTGTTGATGACTTTTGTATTGTTTTGCCCTGTAGGCTAAAAATCCACAAAACCTTTAATGTGTGCTGTTTGATGTGCTTGAAAATGGTGCATAAATATACACACTTTCTTTCCTTGTAAATGACAACTGTAGGGAAAGGGGGTTTAAGCATAAACACGGTTTTACTGTTCTTATGTTAAATACTCACAGATCGGTGTGTTTTTCATTTGCTCTCTGCTTGAGATTCTTAGGGTTTATTATTTAAAATAATTTCTTACTAATATCCCTGAAATTAATATTTCTTTTAAAATATTTGAACAGTGCATGCGCTTTTTTTGTTCCGGAGAGGAACATTGTCTTGTTATAGATATTAGGTTAGCTTATAGGGTTATTTTGGAGTTGTTTTGTTGTTTTCTTTGTCCTTAGAGAAGTGAGCACATCTATAAGATGATACCAGAACTTACAGCTTTGTTTTGCAATGTACTGCAGTGTGTCTGTTCAGCTGAAAATAGTACAGGTGCCATTAAGAAAATAATTTTTCCTTTTTGTTAAAAAAATATGGGAGCACAAGCAGAAGCTTTAGTGCCTTCTTAAAATGTGGTATTTTCTAGAAATGTATATGTGCTGTTACACATTTTCAGCTAAATCTTATATGATCTCTCTTGCTACTTTGCCACCACCATACTGTAGACAAAAATGCAAGTGACTTGCCAGAATGGTTGTTTGGTTCACTTGTTAAAATAGTGAAGCTCCATTTTACTTTTATTTTTTATTCTTAGAAGAGATTTATAAATAAGAGAAAAAATGTAATTTGGGGACCACCACTGTACAAAAGTAGTAGCTGAATACAAAGTGTGCTCTAATCACCTGCATCTAAGAAAGCCCTTAAGACATTTAATATACGTTTGGATGGCCTTAATTGTTACCTCTGTTATTTTATCTGATACCTGTTGGGTGATATAAAAGGAATGGCATGCAAAGAAATCGGGGATAAATAATTTGAAGAAGGAAGTTCTAAGTTACACAGGGCTTACATAGTAGAGATTTTTTTTTTCATTTTTTGTGGAGAAAGCATGCAAGAAGAGAATGACAAAACATGTTTTTGTCATGGGAAAACATGGCTTTTGTTCTCTGAAGTAATTTAATTGGTTACATGAGATTTCTGATTTAAGGCATAATTATACCTAAAATCGTGTTGATTATTTTTACTACAATTTAATGCAATCAAATTACTTATTTGCCTTACCTCATGGGAAGTGTTATTTCTCTCAGTTAAAATAAAAAACTACATGTATTGGCTGTTTGCTTTCTACTTGTTTTACTTTTCCTCTGCATAGTTAATTTTTTGAGTGGCAGGGAAGCATATTACTGGGGATAAAAACTTTGCCCAACTCCTAAGGTAATAAAATTCTATTTGATTGTGAAGCTGCTTAATCACTTCATTTTCTGTAAGATACAATGTTCTTGCCACTGTGTACATTTAAGACAACAGAAAATGCTTTACCATGTAAAGTATAGAACAGCCATTTTTGTGATGTTTAAGCCACATGCTGTTGGCTATCACATTCTGATAAAAGAATAACAAATCTGTATGCTTAAAGGAAGACTGTGAAAGATTGTGTCTTGCAACAACAGCTGTCTTATTTATGATGTGTAAGTAGCATAGAGCAAAGAGATTTGTTTGTATACTTGTTATCTTTGGTACCATTTCACTAATAAAATAAGTATTTTAGAGGGATGTTTCTGCTGGTACATACTTATTAAAGGAATATTTTTAGACCATCTGGTCTTATTCATAGAGCTTTTTTAATTTGAAATATGGATATTAGTGAAAACTTACATGTATTATTTATGTTTTCTTTGAAAAGTTAAATTTCTCTGCTTGGAAGAGCTAGAATTCTTTCAATGTATTATGTTTTAGCTGGTATTTGATATATGTTTGGTTTCTTGAATTTTGCTGTCCTCAAATAGCATAGCTCTATGATGTATCAGTTACAAAATATGGGCATTTGTTTGGTTGGTTTTGTTGGTTGGTTTTTTGTTAAGGAAAAAAACAACCAAAGCAACCACCCACCAAACACACGCATTTCCTCCCTTCTTCAAGTCATATTTTCTTGCAAATATGGTATTTTCTGGTTTTGTTTTGTAAATACTGTGCAGATGATCTTATCAGGTGTTCCTAAAAAGCCACTCCTGCAGAACTTTTACACTATAAAGTGCTTATCTCTGCAGAGGGTGGCTCACTTATAAACTAGTAGCATAGCATGCTGATGAAGTTCCAGCCTGCTCCTGCAGAATTGAGTGCATCATCCACTGAATGTGTCCATCTTCCATGGGAAGTCCATTGCCTTCATCATTAGCAGCCTTGTGCTGAGCCAGTGCTGAGCTGCTGTGTCAGATCATTTGGTTTTGTACTTTGTAATGGGGATTAACTTGGGTAGAGGTTTTGGGAACAGCGTGGTTCATGGTAACTGTATTTAGTTACATGTAGTTTCATCTGAATCAGCTCTTAGTTGAAAATGTAGATTGCTCAGAAGAGTGATTTTGCTGTGCCATTTTGCTAAGATCACGTGAAGTCCATAAACATAAGCTTCTGTTAGTGCCCATACCTATTTTCCTAGAGGGTTCTGGATAGAAGACAGAATTCTTCTTTGCATTCTGAAAGAAGAAGGTAGCAGAAGGCAACTGCTTGGTGGATCAAACAGGATATCAAGCTCAAAATACAGGTCGCTGTAGCTTGGATGATTTCATCCAAGTCAATGGATTTAAACAGGTGTGAGGCATGGAATTTTGTTTGCAAACAGCAATAGTAGTATGATATATAAAGAATGTTTAGTTTTCATATGTTGGAATTGGAATTAGGGATGATAAAAGCACTTGGTTAGAAACTAGAAATATCTGAAGAATACTTGGGAAATCGATGAGATGTGGGTTTTGCCTATTAAGTAATCACCTGCTAATTTTTGTGATGGCAATTTCACACACGTCTGAACTACCCTTACATTAGCAGGCTGACAGCAACTTATGCATAGCTTGGATTATTAAATGAGCTGTGGATACTCCAGTGCCATTTATGCTGCTGGAATGGAGTTAAATTTGTAGTCTGTAGCACACTTTGTATTGCTTGCTGGTGTTCTCTGGTCCAGTTACATCCAAGGCAATACCTGAAATTGCTTTGAAACTCTTCAGATCTGTTACATAGTAGCTTCTCTATTGCCCTTAGCTTGTAATAGTTACTAGATTGGGGAAGTACCTGATTCTTATTTTTTTTCTTTTTTGGCCTAAGAAAGGTAAAAAGTAAACCTTGCACTATATGTTATGAATTATTGTGTATGTATGGCCAGTCCTCATTTAGTTATTTTTCATTCATGAGTATGACCCTTGCAAACATTAATGCCATAAGGGGATGTGTATTGTCTGCTTCTAGATCTGAAGCATCTCTGCATCACTTTTGTAGTGAAACAAGATCAGAGCTCATGCATTATTAGAGAAAAAAATCCAGACAAAATAATCTTGAATTTTGTAAATGTTAGTGTGATAATAGCATTATAGTGGTAAAACAATCTTAAAGACATGAATTTTGAATCATTATGAGGTATATGCCACTTGGTATTTTCCATTTTATAGCATTAAATATCACCTTTGTTATCATAATTTTGAAAGTGAAAATTTGACTTAGTGGTATAAATGCTTAAATCTGTAAATGGCTAAAATCATATCAATCAGCAGACAGTTCAGAGAGATGTAGTTTTCTCAACAGAGGCTGGAGTCTGGAGAATTAAATACACGTAGATATCATTAAGTGTTAGTGCCTAAAGAGACTGAAGTTTAATTTTGTTTGCTAATACATAAACAGAAGTTTTCAGCTTGTAGTTTAGCTTTATTTTTATATGTTGAAAAGTGTAATTAAAATTATATTGAAAACTAAAAGCACTGAACAAAAGGATTTTTTTTAATGTAAGAGAACCACACTTTCATCTGTTTAATTTTAGACTTAAAAAATGTCGTGGCATGCAGTGTTTATTTTTAATTCAAGACTGCCTCATTTGTAGGTGAGTTCTATTGCAAGATGTGAGCACATTAGCACAAGGGTTTCTTTTGTGTTCTCTTCAATGTAATACAGCTTAATAAAATTCTCAATATGTGGCTGCAGCTACTTTCTCTCTAGTTTGAGGAGATGCAGCTGTTAACTCTTCAGTTCTGTATTGTTTTAAGTAAATACTACAGTTGAGAAGCTATTTACCAACTTCAGATTTTTTGTTTTCTGAACATGTGAACTCTTACTATCCAAGAGGGCAATTTTTTTTTTAATTGTCATGACAAGTCAGTTTTAAGATTGTTGAGCTTAATACAGGAGAACATGGACAGCAAAAATTAGGTTTTTAGCTCTTTGTACTATTCTGGAAAGTTTCAGCTTCAGCTATTTTTTTTTTTTTAATTTGTTACATTTTTTGTTCATCTAGTGCCAAATTTGGTGTGAGATCAGAAATTTTTGGTGTACAAAGTGTATTCTATACTAGTTAATGAAATTATTCTTTTTCCATTGAAAAGGATATATGTGTCTTTTTTGGCCTGAAAGGCTTATCAGCAGTGGTTAAAGAATAATTTCATCTCTCTTTCATGCAGTTCTTGATATTCTTAATGAGGCTGCCAGTTAACTGGCTTTCTTAGAAGAAATTGTTGCTCTGTTCTTTCCTTAGTGCAAAGATTTAGAACTGCTGCTGCACTGATGAGTAAGTCATCGGCCACTTAGAAGTTGCTACTTTCAAAAGCTGTCATTTGCATAACAATCAAAGGAATGACTGATTTGGCCCAGAAAGATCAAGAGAGGAATTTAACATTCTCAGATTATGTAGTGTATCAGTGGGTCCGTTCTGGTGTTTTCCCCGACTGGTCTGGGAGTTGTGTCTAATTTACACACAAAGCGCACCCATCGCAGTCTGGATTCAGGTATACCTGAGGAACCTAAGCACCACAGTGGCAAAAATACTTTTTTTTCTTCTCTAAGTTTGATATTTCTGTTAATAATGTAGGTATTCTAAGTTTAATTAACAGGTAACCAGACTTGTGCTATGTTGGTAGAGTATATTTTTCATTAATGAAGCAACTATGGAAATGGTACATGTAAAGAAATGTTAAATGCTAGTATATTGTAGTTCTTTTCATAAATAAACCATGTCTCAAAGTTCTAATGGTGTCATAAACTCACTTCCACTAAATTTAGATGATACACATGACTGTACAATTCTCTCTTTCCCTGTTTTTTATTTTTTCTTTTATAGGCTTTATCTGCCCTAGAGTCAAATACTTTGAAACTAAGTCTGTTGTACTGATACTGACAAGAGTGTTACAGGAAAGATGATAAGGGGTTAAGTAACTGAATATATCATCACTATTTAGTTACAAAAGAGCCTTCTGAATCCCATCTCTGAGGAGGGGATTTTCTTCTGCGCAGGAAACCACTACAGTTTCACCAGAGAGAATGTCTCAGTTTCAAACAGTAAATTAGAAAATGTGACTGTATAGAAGACTGTGTCAGAGTAGGAATCAGGAGTTCAAGCAGAGCTTCTGACACTAACAGTACCTGTCAATTTATTGCCATGGATGTTTGCATACTGAAATTTACTTCTCAATGCCTAAGCTTCTCAATGGCTTTGTATAATTTTTAAGAGACTAAATGACGATTAAGGAGCAAAAGTTTGAGATGTGCTTCTCAACAAACTAACTTGCTCATTAGTGGTTTGATGTTGTGATTTTTGAGGTTGGTCATGTCTGTAATGAGACTCATGACTGGCTTAGCTCCCACTGATTTAGTCACCACAGGTGATTTAGTCACCATCTCTGTGGTCTTGCAAAGTGCATTTCACCATGCTGTTCCTCTCTGTGAAATCAGGGAAAAACAGAAGACCGGGGAGAAACACATTGAGATAACTTTGCAGTGGTTCAAAATTGTGTGTTACAGAGGAAAGGGACCAGCCTCCAAATAAGATGGTGACGGGTACTAATGGTAATTGTAAATGCAAATGTGTTCATTAATACATCCAAATTTCATTTGTATCAGTGAGGAGATCATTTCATTCACTAAGATCCTCAGAATTGTGATACATTTGTTATGTTTAATTCCAAAGAGAATGGATAGATGACACGTATATATTTATAGTGTGAGCTTGGGGGAGCTGGAGGCTGCTTTACAGGGCCATTTCTCAGGTAATGTGGGACACACAGTAAGTCACAGTAGTACTCTGTTCTTCACTCTTCTAATTTTATATCAGAACTTGGAGTACTCTACTCTGTTCAACCAAAGTGTGTCAATGCTGAATTCATTAACTGGAAGTATACTTCACAATCTTTTGGTGGAAGAAAAGTGTTAGACCTGGGTCATTGCATTGCACTGAATGCATTAGAAATGGGCATTTGTGGTGTTTTTATGGCTAGGTGAAAAATGATAGCCAAGTATTGCATAAGTTAATTCATTCTAGTAAATCAGATTCCTTTTGATCATTTTTACCTTGGGAAATTTATAGTTGAAAGAACAGTTGTAATTCAGTAGGTGATAATAAAACATATAAATCCTACTACTTTTTGAAATAATTTTGTTCTGTCAGATTTGTAACTATTCCAACAGCAGTTTATAACTGCAAATGGAGAGAGTAATATATCTTTTTTGAAGTGATCATGTTTCATGGCTTCTGTCATCTTCTGCCTGTAAGATTAGCAAGTTTTGCCTATGTGCTCTTTATCAAGAGAGACAACTGAAGTTCTATAAAGACCATAAAGGCAAGAACTATTATTTTAGAAGCTGTGTCAGCCTTCCAGATACTGGTTTTCAAGAGCTACATAAAAGTAGTCAAGCCTCATTCCTGATCTGTCTTCTGTTATAAAGAGGTGAGGAGTAACTGTCCAAGCCTGCTGGCACCACTGTTGATTCATCTTCTGACTTGTAGACAGACTTTTGAGTCTAAATGCCTAATATTAGTGATCAAACGTCTCTGGATATGATGATTATACCATGTAAAGTTGCTGCTGCTTGGTGTTTAGCTACTTGCAAGCTGTGACAAGTGGAGGAGGAGTTTCGGGTTTGGAGACAGGGTGAGTATTGTTCACAGTTCAGTCTCCACGTTCCATTTTGTATTATGAAGGTGTGAACTTGTATACTATGAACTATGAATTGAGGTATTTTAGAGACAGATAGGAAGACCATAAGTAAATAATAAGTAAATCATGAAGAATTAATGACTGTAGTAGTTGCAGTGTTAGAGGCATGAAAGTAATTTGCAGTGAGGCCCTGCTGTTAGATGGGTGCTTAGGTGGGATTCTGATTTAGTGCTTACACAGAGATATGTAGCTTTACTACTCTAAATTTATAACCTGTAACACAAGCTTTTCAGAAAACTCGTGGTGGTCTTGCTTTTGGATCACTGTGCTGCTGTTAAAAAGACACCTTTTTCAGCACAATACTTTGAATCAAGCCAGAAATCCTCCTTTTTAAATACGGTTCTGTGTATCACTTACCAAGATTTTCCAGATCACAGTCTTGAGTACAGCAGTACATTATTTTGAAAGTGTTGCCCTTACTGCTGCTGAGAACACAGGCTAGTTGTGTGACCCAAGAGAGAAACCTCCAAGAAAGCTTCAGGCCCCTGAAGGATTGTTCAGGGGATTACAGTGGAGAAACAAAAATGTTTAAGCCAGAATCAGTCCTGGAATTTCAGGAAGTATAAGTGTGACAGCTGATGTAGGAAGAGCATCTTCTGGAAGTTAGGTTATGCTGCACTGCAGTATAAAACTCAGTCCTGGAGCACCCCCTCCTGAGCTATCACAGTAAGATTTCAGGTAGTGTTTGAAATACTGCATATTTAGACAGTGAATCTGCTACAGGCTTTGTTACAAGCCTACTACAAAGCACCACTATTTTCAGTATTCTACCACTGCTGATTTTGTACTCTAATGCAGTCATAATCTGCCAAAATGCACTGGAAAATTATGTACCTACTTACACATTAATAGGAGATACTCCATGTACAGGTGGCAGGGCATTTTTAGTCATATCTGAAATAGGTTTGACTTTGATGTTATGCCCAGTTCATTAGCTGATGCTTTGGACCAACACGCGGGGACTAAGGCTGATATATATGTTGGAGGTTTGCCTTTAACACTTAGTAAATTGAGGAAATGTATTTGTTTGAACTGTTTCTTTTGGAGGGGGAAGGTAAATTAGAATGCCTGACAGCAGGAAGGTGCTTTTATTTAAGTAAGGAGAAAATTAAG
Source organism: Trochalopteron elliotii (assembly GCA_024734555.1). NCBI lineage: Eukaryota > Metazoa > Chordata > Aves > Passeriformes > Leiothrichidae > Trochalopteron > Trochalopteron elliotii. The sequence goes on from JANPWX010019802.1 coordinate 880,033, forward strand.
TAAATCAGACCACTGCAGTCCTTGCTGCAGTGCAGTTTATGACTGCAGTGAGAGTTTTGCCAGTGAAGAAAAGGAACAGGGACTGTAAGGTTGGATTCTATAACATGACATTAGGTAGAGACACCATGGATGTCAGTGTGCAACACTGGACCCACCTGGGCAGCACAGCTGGTTGCATTTCCAAGACATTCTGGGCTGCTGCAAGGACAGACAATGCAAGTGTAGGGGTGTAAGGAGAAATAACCAGTGTGTCTTTCATCCTTTTTGCTCCTCGAAGCTTTCAAGTAACCAAACAATATTATAAAAAAATACCAAACTAAAAAACACACCCAAAAATCCAAACCAAACAACAAACAAATCCAGAACATAGCTATCCTTAGAAGTTGAAACAATAGATTCTTTTATGCTTGTGACTGGATCTTCAGTGTAATTTCTCTGTGTCCTAGGATCAGCATACCTTTTCATCAGGTCTAGAGAGTAGAAAATGAGTCACATAGAGTATTACAAACAAAACATACTGACTATTTGTCAATAAAATATTTGGTGGACTGAGGACTTTTAAGAAGTTCACTGCAATCCTGCAGCTGCAAATAGACAAATATGGAAACAGAGACAAGAAACCCTGATGCTTAAAAAATGTCAGAGTAAGAAACATTCTTAGAGCAAATTACTTTAAAGCAATTGTATAATGGATTTATGAGCACACACAGAACCCTTTTTGGAGCTCCAGACTCCTCAAGCATTCCAGTGGAGATACAGCCTACGTGTATAGTGAATTTAAGTATGCTATCACACCTTTGCTTTTCTTACTTATTTCTTGTGAAATCCAGAGGGTCTTCTGGCAAAGCTTAAATGAGCATTGAAACAAAGTGAATAGAATCACATGCTACTGGACTATTTTAACTGATTTTGGAGCTGGGGTATTCTCATCATCCACAAAATTTCTTAGGTATTAGTGGAAATATTGGTATTCTTTTTCACAGTGGCATCCTTAATGTTAATTTTCACTGAGCCAGTGCATTCAATGTAAATTTTATCTTAACTTTTTCATAAGTGCTTTACAGCATTGGAAGAATATTCATATGACCCAGTGTAACTGGTTAGAACTTCAATGTGAATAAATGCAGTTTCTTTTTAAACAATGAGTTTCCAACCTGTGTTATGTTGAAAAGCTACAGTGCAGTCTTTTCCTAGTAAATAGCTTATCTGTGTATGTTGTGTGGGCATTGGCAATTACAGCTTCTTTAACACAGCTATGATAATTAAAAGTTGCAGAAACACATGTACCTTCCTTTCCAAAAGTTAGTAGGTAGCACTTGAAAATAACACACTGAAGTCACAGTGGCCAAGTTCATTTCAAGACTTTGTAACCCACTAAACCACCAGATCCTGAACATGCAACCACAGCTGTAATGCCAAAAGGGCATTATTGAGTCTTATGGATCCTGGTTATGGTGATACCAGTAGCCACAGACATGAAATGAATGCCAGAATGGTTACTTAATTACAACTCAGAAGAAAGGCAAAGGTTGCTAATTGCTGAGTACCTTGGCTTGAACCACTGCCAGCAAAGTTTAACGGTAGCAATCACAGAATCAAGTAGGTTGAAGAAGACCTTGGAGATCAAGTCCAACCTCTGACCTAACATCACCTTATGAAATGAACGATGGCACTGAGTGCCACATTCAGTGTTTTTTTAAACTCCTCAAGGGATAGTGACTCCACCGCTCTCTTGTCAGCCCATTCCAAGGCCCAGTCACTCCTTCTGTGAAGAATTTTTTCTAGTGTCTAGCCTAAACTTCCTCTGGCACAGCTTGAGGCTGTGTCCTATTGTTCTGTCAGTGGTTGTCTGGGAGAAGAGGCTGACTCCCACATGGCTACAGCCTCCTTTCAGGCAGTTGTTGGGAATGATAAGGTCTCCCCTGAACCTTGTTTTCTCCAGGATAAACACTCCCAGTTCCCTCAGCTGCTCCAGAGCACACCCTGGCTCATGTTCAGTCACTGTCACCAGCACTCCCAGGTCCCTTTCTGCCTGGTCACTGTCCAGCCACTCTGTCCCCAGCCTGTAGCACTGCAGGGGATTGCTGTGGTCAAAGTCAAAGACTCAGCACTTGGTCTTGTTAAACTTCACATTGTTGGACTCAGCCCATGGATCCAGCCTGTCCAGGTCCCTCTGCAGAGCCCTCCTACCCTCCAACAGATCAACATTCACACCCAGCTCGGTGTCATCTGCTAATTTGCTGTGGCAGACTCAATGCCCTCATTTGGATCATCAGAAGAGACACTAAACAGGACTGGGCCCAACACTGATCCCCACAGGACAACACGAGTGACTGGGCACCACTACTGTCTGGGCCTGGCCTCAAATTGCTGTTTGGGAAGAGCCAGAGAATACCTGTAAGAGCTTTATTGTTCTGTTATCCACTTCTGTGCTAGCAGTCTATGAAAAACTGGCTGCAGCCTGTAATTTTTTCAGGTAAAATAACTGTAAAATAGTGTCTGCTACTCTCCAGCCTGCCTAGGATCCAGGGTCTCCAGTAAGGACCTGAACCCATTTAATCTCTTTCCCTCTCAGTGCTGGCTGTAGCTTTGCCTGTCATTCTTCAGGACTTTTCTCTATCCTTCCCGTGTCTGCCATTTCAACAAATCCAGATTACTTCTTTTGTGGGTTTATTTCTGTAAAGTCGTAAGCCCAGCAGTTTGCCTGGGGAAGGCTTTGTGGGAGGAAGTTAAGAGCATAGGTTTTACAAGTGGTGGCTGAGAGTGCTGAGGATGTTTAATCTGGAGAGAAGGAAGCTCAGGGAAAGGATCTTGTCACTCTCTACAACTGCCTGAGAGGATGTGGCAGTGAGATCAGGGTTGGTATATTCTCACAGATAACAAGTGACAGGATGAGAGGATATGGCCCCAAGTTGCAGCAGGGGTGGTTTAGATTTGATATTTGGGAAAATTTCTTCAGTGGAAGAGTTGTCAAGCCTTGGAACACACTGCCCAGGGGAACTGGTTAAGTCACCATCCCAGGAGGTGCTTAAGGACTTGGTTTAGTGGTGGTCTTGGCAGTATTAGGTTTGCAGCTGGACTCGATCCTAAATGTCTTTTCCACCCTCAGTGATTCTGTGAAGCACTGCAGGGTTCTCTGAGGATGGGTAATGGGAGTGGCCATTTCTAGCACAGCAGATTGGTTTCAGTTTTATTATCAAACTGGTGCTTCTGCTGTAGAATTTGGATAGGTATGAGGATAGGATTATTGCCCCCCCCAACACCACTGGCATGGAGTGATTTGTCTTAGCAGTCTTCTATAAACAATGCTCAGAAGTGAGTGGTGTAAGCTGTCACAAGTTTTATTACCCAGGTTCATACAAATTCCACCAACATTGTACCAGAACACATTTAACATCATTCAGGCAGCAGACATACAGTGCCATTGAGAGAGAGAAAAAGGCAAACCAAGAGCCTGTGGCACAGAGTCAAGAGTATCTTCTGTAACTAGAGGTCTTTCATGACATGCTTCATTATTTCACAGTTTTTGTAGCAATAACTGTGGTTGACTTGGGTTGACAGGATGCCCCTGTGTTCTCTGCTTTCCAGACAACTCTGCTCGAGTGCAGATCCTATTGTGCCATAAAAGTGGCTTTGAGGGTTGTCACAGTACCTCAAAGGCTTAGATTCTGGGGGATTTTGTAGATATTTGTAGATATTATTATTAATTTGGTAACTAATACAGGATAAACCTCTACAATATTGTGGTTGCTGCAATCTCCTGTTCCTGGTTGAGTACTTGGTTTTTTTGTCTCTGACACTGTTAATTTTGAGAGCTAACTACTGCACTGTAGTCTGACTTGAAGCACTAAATTACAATATATATATATATTAAATTTAAAAATAATTTTAAAATCTTCATGCAAGAAAAACATCTACTCTGGATACCAGAAAAATACATGTGTACTAACCTAGCCTTGTGCTATATTAGAGACTGAGTATTACTTTCCCTTCTCTGCAAATATAGAATGCTAAAATACTGTAACCTTGCAGTATAATATCCCATGCTATAAATCACTATGCTGGTGCGCCTCCAGCTCTACAGTTCTCTAAGCTTGTACCATGTCTAAATTCTCATTAATGCTGGCAGTCATCATCCAGAGCTATGCTGACTGGGAAAAAAAGCAAAAATTTAATTATAAAATACCTTGTCTTTTGTGGTCCTGAGCCTTCACCTCTGCAATTTCACTCAACATAACATACATTGAAGCTAAGAATATTGAAGCTAAAAACACTACACAAACCACTTGAACAGTACTATAGCACATGGAAAAAAACTATCTCACATGCTTATTTCTATAGGAAGGCTTCTGCAGTCACTATACACCAGTATATGCACACTTTTGTTATACTGCCTGAAGAGATCAGGGAGTACCCCTAGATGATTGTTGTAGGACCCTTCTAACTGAACTAAAAATCTCCACAGAAGAGCCAACCAAAAAAAACCCCAAAAACCCAAAAAAATCCACAGAAATCTATTTTTCCCTAACCTGAAGACCTGAGCATGGTATGTCTCCTAAACCTGTGTCCCAGAGTAAGTACATTATTCCAACTGAACCTCCTTTTTGGCTGCATGAAACTATTTAGCAAATGTACTCTTCTGTTTGTCTCCACATAAAATGTTCTTTCTTTCCTGTCAAAGGATGCATCATGATGGGACAAGTTCTTAATTTATATCTAATCTCCACACCAGGATTTTTCGTCTATCTCTTTTCTCCCAAATGTACTGTTTACAGCCATTGTGCAAATACTGCTCTAATGAGATCAATTAAGAACTACATACATTGTGAACTTTGTAACTGAAAGCAGAACACATCTATACCTTCTGTTTAATATCCATGGGTGCTTCTAGTACAATTCTCCTGTTCTGCTATATGAATTTTCTTTAGCAAGATGTCAGACAATGACTAGTATGGTGGAGTTGATAATTACCAGGTTAAAAGCCCAAGCTATCTTTTGAGTTTCACGTATGAAGGCTATTTCATATACTGAAACTGCTTTTGGTTTGGTTCTTCTCGCTTTCTTATACATACTTTTTCCATAGCAGAATAATACGTATTGGTTTGGTAGGTGCAGAGTAAAAAAAGCAGAATTCAGTGTTTACAGGGATGAGTAAAGCTACTGTAGGTACAAACTGCACCAGGAAAATAAGTTTCTTTGACCAGAAATGAAAGAAATACTGTAAGTAAGGAGCATGGACAATTCTTATATTCTGGAAATGGACAAATTATGACTACTTGATAAAGACTATGTATCAGGACTTCATTGTCTGTGACAGCATTTCACACCACTACTAGATATTACATGTAGAAATAGCTCCACTAATGTCAGGATCATTTGCATTCTCTTAAATTCAAATCAGGCGAAGTCACCAGATTAAAGTTCAAAAAAAGAAGAAAGATATTTAAAAGCCTTTCCAAACTTGTGCAATCTCTAGGGAGTGAGTCTCTTACCCCTTGTTTCAGTTATGAGATTCAACAACCGTAAATGCACATTACTTTGTGAGAAAACAGGGAATTTTAACTGCTAAGAAAAAAAACAGTGTATAACCCACAATGAAATATAGGTTTGTTTTTGGCAGTCTTAACAGATACAGAGAGATATAGTTAAAGAGAGCATGTTATAAATAAGGAAAATTAATAAACTAGGCTTTTTAATGGATTCCCACTAAATTAATGAAGTGGGGATATGGAATTTCTCTTTTTTGCAATCATGACTGTTCTATAATTCATACTGCCTAGTATGAGTGGAAATATTTGTGTGAATGCCAATCATCCTTCACTTTTAATGAGAGAATTTCAACAAATGTCCATCTGTGGATTCTTCTTACAACACAGTTGATCAATTTCTTTCTCCACAAAGCAATTTTAATAAAATGCTGCTTTAACTTGAGACAACAACAATAAACTGGGTCTTCTACAATAAATGCATTAATGCCTGCAGAGTTTATGACTGAGAAAGCCTTGTAAGCCAGAAAATGGTTCAGACTCCTTACATTGTGGAGATACATGATGGAGTGGCATAGAAAGCATCTTGAGGAAGACTCTTTTATCCCCTGTATTCCAGTGGCTCCTCTTCCTTGCAGTCTTTTGGAGGTGTGGCTACATGAGATATCTGTTCAGCTTCTGAAGTCTGTTTAACAGTTATTGTCAGTGTGAAAACACATCTGCACTTACACCTCATCACAAAGCATGGATGGGTTTTTCTGAATGTGTAGGCAGTTGTAGGAGGAAAACCCTCAAATTAATACTAGTAACAACTCCAGTACTGTTAATGAAACTTATTATCATCCTCACTTATGCAGCACTATTTATCTACAATGACCAAAGTTGGAAAGTTCTAAATGTAAAGCACTAATGATATTTTACATAGATCAGTAAACAAGCTTTTGATTTCTAATTTGAAAGATTTGCACTAACTTCTTTGGCCAGCTTTGACCAACTGAAGAACTTCATTGGATTGGTAGATACTTTTGCTGGATTTTTTTTTGCTGAAGATCTTATAATATCTGAAAATCAGATCTGAAGTTAGTCATAGTGAGTAGAGAATTTTTCTGATATCTACAGTGACATTGTAGAACGTGCTTAGAGTGACATGCTTAGAGTGGAAGCCTGGAATTGCTCCTGAGTGCCCTGGAACAAAATACAAAGCAAGAGGTACTTTACTGAAAGCTTTTTCACATAAGTCCCTGGAAGTTTTTTCCTGTGTGAAGATGGAGGGACTTTCCATTGAATGACTGAGGTGAAATAGCTAATCTAATCATATAATCAATCTATTTCACCAAGGAAACTTACTGTAGTGGAGATAACTATTGTCACAAGCTCACCATCCCATGTGGTCCCAGTGGCTCCACTGAAGTATAATGAGATTTGGAACTTGATTTTATGGTAAGGAAAATAATGAAGATGCTTCAGGTTTAATTGGCTTGTCCCATGAAATTTGGTCCAGATGGCAAAAGTACCACCTGGCTTTGTTTGAGGTAGTCCTGGGAGGCAAACAAAACCTTATGCTTAATCTGTGCTGGCTTACAGCACACTTCCATTTCCAGAGGAGGATGAGCAGTTCTTTCAGGCATGCTCACTGCCAGACTCGTCAGGGTTTTCTGACTGAACTCCATGCTGGCATAGTCACTCAGGAGTGGTGCTTCAAGGGAAATGGTGTCTTCTTCACTTGTAACTGCTTCTGCAGGCATCTCTTCATGCCTCAGGCTCATGGGTATGTCACTGCTAGGTTTTTCTGACTGGCAAATGTCATGCTTGCTGTCTTCTCCACCATCTGTGAAGAGGTCCAGCGTCACAGGAGCCTTTGACTCATGTTCTATGACAAAAAGGCTGGTGGTGTCATTGTCTGACAGGGCCTGAAGCAGTGACCTTGAAACAGGTTTCCAATCAGTCTGTGAGACAAAGCAAGGAAAAAGAATAATATGCTAATCAATCCATTTTATCTCTTCTTTGGTTTTAGAAATATGAATGAAAATACTTATTTCCCTAATTCAAGGCACCATCTTCTCCAGAACCATAGTATTTAATCAAATTTTTTCTTGCTTTTGTGTTTACTTGGCACCCGGAGTAGTGATGATAAAATGTAAGCCTCATGATGTGCTGTTCTGAGAACATAGCTTACAAAAAATTTAGCAGATGTATTACCATAAAAAGGCAGCAACTTGAACAGCAGCCAGACAAGATTAAGCTGTCAGCTGCTATGCACAGTTTGTTATTAAACTCCATGCCATGTTGTGATCTGAGTATACCTGGGGTAACAAGTTTTTGCAAATTATGGATGGTTAAATGGAGAACAGTTGATACCAAGCTTCCTTATTTTCCACCTAGATTGTTCTGTGTTTGCCCACTTTTGCCATAATGTTTTTTAAATTATGGGCTGGTATAGCTATTAGATTTTTTCCTTCCTTCCTCCCCTGCCCCTCTGCACCCACTTGCTCTAAATTTGTTTACACTGGGTTTTTTTTCAAGAAATAAGTAAGTGTGTATTGTTTTTTATTTTCTTTCTTCTTACAATTTGTGATCTGACTGGGAAATGAGAATGTTGTTCTCTGAAGTCTCAGCAATACCAAATAAAATATCTCTATTTTTTCTTGTAATTGGATAAGTAGATCACTGCATGGTTAACTTCTGCCTTGTTTTGAATAAAGGTCTATATGATATGTACCTTCATTATCATATTTTTTTACGAAGAGCAGCCCAAATTCCAAAGCTACCAAATCTAAAATAGGTTTTATGTCTACCTGGACTTTAGTAAAGCCTGTGATACCACTTCCCACAGAATTCTCCTGGATAAACAGGCTGCTCCTGGCTTGGACAGGTGCACTGTTCACTGGTAATGAACTGTCTGGATGGCTGGGCCCAGAGAGTGCTGGTGAGAGGAGTCACACCCGGCTGGTGGCCGGTCACAGGTGGTGTTACCCAGGGCTCACTACTGGGGCAAATTCTGTTTAATATCTTCACTGATGCTCTTGTGTAAGGCACCCTGAGGCAGTTTGCAGGTGACACCAGTCTGGGTGTGAGTGCTGATCTGCTGGAGGGCAGGAAGGCTCTGCAGAGGGATCTGCACAGGCTGGATCATGGGCTGAGGCCAATGGTGGGAGGTTCAACAAGGCCCAGTGCCAGGTCCTGCCCTTGGCTCACAACAGCCCCAGGCAGGGCCACAGGCTGTGGCAGAGGGGCTGGAAAGGACCTGGGGGTGCTGGTGACAGTGACTGAACATGAGCCAGGGTGTGCCCAGGGAGCCAAGAAGGCCAGTGGCATCCTGGCCTGGATCAGCAATGGTGTGGCCAGCAGGGCCAGGGCAGGGACTGTCCCCCTGTGCTGGGCACTGCTGAGGCCACACCTCGAGTGCTGTGTCCAGTTCTGGGCCCTCAGTGCAAGAAAGACACTGAGGGGCTGGAGAGAGTCCAGAGAAGGGCAACAGAGCTGGGGAAGGTCTGGAGCACAAGTCCTGTGAGGAGCAGCTGAGGGAGCTGGAGGTGTTTATCCTGAAGAAAAGGAGGTTCAGGGGAGACCTTATCACTCTCTACACCTGCCTGAAAGGAGGCTGTAGCCAGGTGGGAGTTGGTCTCTTTGCCCGGGTAACAAGTGACAGGATGAGAGGAAATGGCTTCAAGTTGCACCAGGAAAGGTTTAGATTGGATATTAGGAAGAATTTCTTCTCTAAAAGGGGTGGTCAGACTGTTCAGGGATGTGGTGAATTCACCATGCCTGAAAGTGTTTGGAAAATGTCTACGTGTGTCACCTGGGGTCATGGATTAGTGGTGAACACAGTGGGGCTGGTTAATGGTTAGACTTGATGATCACGGAGGTCTTTTCTAAACAACAGAGCAATGCTATGATTCTGTCTGAAAGAGGCAATAGGTAAAGGAGAAGAAGAATCTTCAGAGAATCTTGCCTATGTGCAAAGAACAGGGGACTGATTTGGGTGACTCAGTCAGTCATTTAGTTCAACATTTTAGTTCTCCATAATTCACTTTCCTTGTCTCTGTAATTTGAGTGTCTCCAGTTCCTCCTGCTGCTCTATACCATGGGGTGTATAATTGACTTTATTTTTTTAAATAATCCCTTGTCTGGACAACAAGTCGTCTTGCCGCCTTTTGGATTATTTTTGTGTTTTTGTCAAGAGTTGCTAAGTTGCTCAACTAAACTGATGCAGTTCAGTCTTGGAACAACTAGAAATTGAACGAATGTACAGAATATAGCAAGACTTGCTCCCTGCCCCTGTTTTGCCATGCCTGTTTGGGGAATACCTTTCTCCACAGTTCATTAATTGTTCAGAATACCGAATTACTTCTAGGCAGTATATCTAGTAAACTGTTTATTGTACTGTCTCCTGACACAGTGCTCTTTCTGCTTTCTCCCAGACCATTATCTGGTATCTGGTATTTCTGTGTCTGACATGTTATCAACATTACAGGCGTGGTTAATACGGACTTCATTTTCTTTGACAGTTGCTTTGCCACTGCAGGAAAAGTTAAAGGCATTTTAAATTCCTGTATTTTGTTTTTAAGCATTTTATGTCACAATAGCACTGTTGTTCATAAAACCTACTTGTCCTTTCTGTAGCATGCAGTCTCATTGTATTTCACTTGCAATTTTCATTGCAAAATGACTGCCTGATGACTAACTCTGAACTCATCACTTCTTTACCTACATTTACATGGAAGAAAGGAAGAAAGCAAGTGTGGAAGTCCTGATCTGGAATATGAAAATCCATACTCGCTCTATTGCAGGAAGCAATGCTGATGTTCAGTAAAACTTCTGATTATCAGCAGACTATCAGGGTCCTCTGAAATGTTGTTTCTGACTTCACTCTGTATCCCTGTTCTAGACAGTGTCTGGCTTGTAGATACCTACTAGCCAATGCCCAAAATTTGATGAGCTAGGAGTCTGCCTGTTAAAGCTCATGAGAGAAACTACTAGATTGTCAAGTCCCAACTTAAGTTAAAGTCTTCCAGAAACAGAGATTTATAAAGGAAAACAGTACTAATTCCTGCTACAAAAACACAATCATAAGTTATCAAGAGATAAACTTAGGTGTTCTAAAAGGAGGATTTTAGTATCAGATGTCATCAAAACTGCAGCAGAAATCTTATTAAAAGGGGGAAGGCAAGAAGGCAAAGATACAAGTAAGTCCACTAATAGGCAGAAGTGCATAATGTGATCTCCAGCAGCTGCTTCTAATTGCTTTTTCCTAACAGATGATTTCCCTGCTTCCTTAGTGCTGAAATTCAGCATTCAGCTATACTTATCCAAACATATGGGAAAGCTGTGGGCAAGATGTGAGCATGCTGCTGAACCTTGATGCCTCTTGAACACTAGGTGCTGTTCAGACAGTTACCAGCTGCTAGCCAGAGCCCCTGGATTGCTCTGGAGGCAAGAAGGGACTGAGGAGTGAGGAGCAGATTTTAGAAAACACCACGCTATATGGCCTCTGCCATAATACTTCTCTGGAATTAGAGCCACAATTAGGCCACAATTCACTACTTTGTATTTTGAGTAACTTGTACTTAATAATCAGTTTGAGTTCGTGAAAACTGACTGGATATAAAAAACTGAATTTCACTCTTTAGACTCCATCTACCTCCATTCAGATCTGATTTGTTCTTTTAAGAACCATGCCTTTAAAAATGCTCTACAATGTACTCAAAAAAAAATCTGAGACCTTTATTAACTTTAAAAGTGTATACAGCCTATGCCTTAATAAAACCACCTCCCATCCTATATTTTCATTATTACTCTGGCTTCCAAGCAACTGATATTAGACTTTTTCTAGAGTGAAGTGTGAAAGGATAACTAGCATTATAGATTAATGAAAGATGTCAGAAGAGTACTTGCCATATCTTGAAGTGCAGTGCTGTTTTTTGGGCTTGGTACACTGGGCCAGCATGATATTTTCAGCCTGTAAAGAAGTATTTTACATTTAGCATCAGGTTAAATGACTGAGAGTTGTTATGCATTTAAATTAATTACTGTTCATACATAACATATTAACATTTTTGTAACCATCAAAAACGTGTTCTACAGAGACATTTAAGCATAATGCTAATTAAAAGCTGAAGACCAAACTTGGTGGTCTACACTGAAATGCTGAGTTAACAATGATTAGCATCTTTGTTTAATGACAATGCAACTGTGAAAGTGCTGGCAATGTTGTCTCTTTCTGTACATTTAATCTATACATTTAATATTTCTATATATCTAATTTTCCACAAAACCTCCATCTTCCTTGAGGGCTTTGGGACATGTAGGATGAAGTGTGTTTCAGTAAGTATTTGCTCCTAGGCTTAGATTTAGAAGTTTCCTTTCCCCTGAAAACAAAAAGCAAGATGCTGCTGCATTCACCCATGTGCAATGATGCTGGTAGTCAAGAAAAAGCTCTGAGGAGACACACAACTCCTGCTCTTTCCTGGTTGTTTTGAGTTTGGCTCATTCTGGGAGCTATTACATACAGTATCTCACCTCCATAGAAAAAGCCTCAACAAAGCTGTAAGAGAGGTTGGGAGATTATATAGTGCATCACTCTTCCTTAGTGTTGGTTTCAGTATTTTTCAGTTTCAAAATTAAACCTAGACCTCATTAGCTTTTGGGTACTTTGCCTCTGTTTAGGCTGTGGTTGGAGGTAAAGGCTGTGGCTGTAAAGTTACTGGATCTGTTGCTGATCCTGTGAAGATGGGTGTTTGGCTGGCTGATGAGTCCTTTCTTAGAAATCAAGAAGGTAATTGAAATGAGGGCATCTCATCTAGCTTCAAAGTGTTCAATATTAGTACAAATGTACAAATTTAAGCATTATTTTGTAGTGCTACAGTGGACTCCTCTGTGCTGCTTGGTTTTTTTGTGGGGTTGGGGTTTCTTTTGTTTTTTGGGTTTTTTTTTTTTTCTGTTCTTTCCTGTTGGGCCCAGACAATGAAGTGTGGTCTTATGTTGAACTTAACGAAGTTTGCTCTAGGTCAAAACTTCCATGTAGGTCTCAGAAGTTCCTATCAAAACTGCTGTATCAGGCACAGTGCAACTTAAAACACAATCTGAAAAGGTAAGAGCACAGGAGGCTTCCTGCAGAGTCTGTTTCCCTGTGGCAAGGACAGGAGCTCAAGCTGAAGCAGGCTATGTCATGCTGTGTGGCTTTCAAGCCACAGGTTGTGCCATCTGTCCTTCAGCAGCTGTGCTTTCAGCTTCTGATGCTTTGTGAAGAGGAGAAAAAGGAAGGGTAGTGTTCTAGGACACCAAATAGTAACATGAGTGATTGTATGCAATTAAGTTGGTCAGAAAATTAATATTAGAACCCATTATTATGCAAACCTTTTAGTTATAGTGTATGCCCCTGATATTGTACCTCAGATTATTATGGGGGGGTGAAAACTTTATTATTGCAGAGAACAATTTCTCCTAAAAGAAGGGGACCACTGCCAGATCTTAAAGGCACCTTTGTTATTCTCTCTTGTTCATACTCATTCATATATTGCTCCTTGTCATTATGTGCTTATATGCATACTTTATATATTTAATATCCAAATGAGTTTGCAAGAAACATCTTAGATAAAAATAATCAAATGCATGCTTTATCTATGTATCTATAACATATTTCCCAATGTGAGAAATGGTCCCAGCTCTTTCTAAGCATGTTTGTGACAGGAGGTAGTCAGATAAAGGAATCAAAAGCTAAAGGGTATAGATTTTTTACTAACTTGTTTTACCATTTTCATCAGCATACAGTGGCTTGTAATTGCCCTCTGAAATTAGCGCAGTGGCTTTTGTGTTGTGCTGTCTTTAATGACAAAAAAGGCCCAGTGCTATGAAACTCCAAGCCAAGCAAAACAAGAGTGCTGCTAACAACTCTAGACAATATTCTGTTCTTACCTTTTAAACACCAGAGAACAAGTAAGAGGTGCAAAAACCATAATGAGTATCATGCTGAAACAAAGACCAATCACAAAACCTTCAAGTTCTCCTTTATCTGATGGGAAACAGAAAGCTTGAATCAGATTTATGGTGTTAAGTACAGAAAGACCTTACTAACTTCATGAGAGAAATATTTCAAACAGAAGTCGAAGCCAACTTTACACGTGTTCTGGAATTTAAGTAAAATCTCGTTAAAACTAAACCTGGTATTCCTAGCAGAGTGTGAGATTTTCAGGTTTGTATTTTTAAGATATCTAGGTATCATAGAGTCACAGAATGGTCTGGATTTGAAGGGATGTCTGAAAATCATCTATTTCAATCCCCTGCTACAGCAGGTTCACGTAAAGCAGGTGACACAGGATTGCATCCAGGCAGGTTTTGAGTACCTCTGTTCCTGTACTCTACCACTCTCACACTAAAGAAGTTCTTCATCATGTTCAGGTGGAGATTCCTGTATTTCAGTTGATGCTCATTGTTTCTTGTTGTACCATTGGAAACCACAGCAAAGAGTCTGGCCCCATCCTCCTGACACTTGCCCTTAGGGTATTTGTATAGATTCATAAGATCCCCTCTCTGTTGCTTCTTCTCCAAAAGAAAAAGGCCAAGCTCTCTCAGCCTTCCCTGGTTAGTAACATGCCCTAGTTCCCTAAACACCTTTGCAATCCTCCACTGGACCCACTCCAGGAGCTCCATGTCTGCCTTGTCCTGAGGAGCCCAGAGCTGGACACAGCACTCCAGGTGAGGCCTCACCAGGACTGAGCACAGGGGCAGGATCACCTTCCATGACCTGCTGGCAATGCTCTTCCTAATGTCCCCAGGATCCCACTGGCCTTCTTGGCCACCAGGACACACTGCTGGCTCATGGACAGCTTGTTGTCCACCAGGACCCCCAGGTCCTTCTCCTCAGAGCTGCTGCCCAGCAGGTCAGCCCAAGGCTGTGCTGGAGCCTGGGGTTGTTCTTCCCCAGGTGCAGGACCCTGCACTTGCCTTTGCTGAATTTCAGATGGTTCTTCTCTGCCCATCTCTCCAAAACCTGTCAATTGTTTTTTTTCACCCTATGCTGTTATGTGAGCTCTGGCTTGTTTAATAGGTCAGGACCCTCATGCATGTCTGACAAAATAAGAAACTATTTGAGTGAAAGTGTCTGTTAATCTATTCCAGGATTTACTAGTAATGTTTGGAAGTTTTCTTGGTTGGTTGGTTAGTTTTGGGTTTTTTGGGGGTGCTTTTTTTTGGTTGGGTTTTTTTGGGGGGGTTTTGTGTGGTTTTTTGATTGGTTTTGGTTTGTTTGTTTGGGGTTTTGTTTTGCTCGGGATTTTTTTTATTTGGTTGGGTTTGTTTTATTCTAGGGTTTTTTTGGGAAGTCATACATGGTCCTGATAGCAATTACACCGTTTGTGTATCTGGTTGGTGTCCATGCTTTACCTTTTAAGATCATTAGGACCACTTTATTTGTAATCAGCCATTTGTCAATTCTTGATGCAAACCTATGTCTCCTATTGCCTCTTAACACTTGCCTGAGTTACTTTCTATCAATATTCCAGTCACCTAAAGAGGTGAAAGTGTTTGAGAGGTTAATGAAGGTTGATAAAATGCTCAGGCTAACACAGGAACTGAAACTGACTGTGTTGTTAAGAGTGAGTCAGTGTAGAGGTCTTTTTCATAGATGGAGACATCAAAAGTTTGAAAATAGTGCCAGTAGAGTGTGGTAAGTTCATGATTGTGTTACTGACATTGACAAACCATATTTGCAAAAAAAGCCACTTGCTTTTTCTTTTTCTACCCCACCCATTCCCCAACAGAAAGGTGGCGGGGGGGGGGGGGGAGGGGGGTTGTGTGTGTTTTTGGGGGTTTTGTTTGTTTGTTTTTGGGTTTTTTTGTTTACCAAACAGCTACATAATATTAAAAACTAATCTGGAAAACTGCGAATTGCTTTGTTGCTGAAATTTGTTTTTTATAGCAAAGAAAACTGAGATTCTTCTAATGGATTAAATAACCTGTGAAATGTTTGGAGAGTGCAAAAATAGTGAATATAATGTTTAAGTTCAGTGTAATTACTCGAATTTTTAAAATGTATTAATTTCACTCCGCATTTTTGTTACATTACTGAAAAATTGAATACTCTCCAAATATATATTTGATAGGATGAGTGAAATAGAGTCCTGAAAAAAAGCACCAGGGAGAGACTTTAATATTTTGTGTTGACAGGAGAAAGTTTTCTGTGAGGGGAAGAGGAGTGCAAACCCTGTTGATTTCAAGGAAGATTTTAAATTTCTTTTGTTTTTATCTCTGCTTTACATTTTTGACTGTTCAGTTGTATGGTTTTATACCTTCTTCACTTAATACAAAAATCTGCTGTGGGGAGCAACCATTTCCACACTTCTGTCTCTGAATATCACAGGTTACTGATACCATCTTAGCATGTTCTTTTCTTTTTCTACTTAGAAATCTTCATTAAGGGAAGCTGTGGTCAAACAACAAAAAAAAATAATCTGTTACAGTGTTAGTTTTAGTTTAACTAATGAGGTATTAAAAATGTTTGAAAGACTAAGTTTAGCCAACCCTATATGATTTTAAGATTTTTAGACTTTTTAAATGTTACCATACTGGTCTTAGCCTATCCAGGCACATCTGAGAAAAGCAAACTTTTGCCAGTGAACTAAAGGACCTGTTATTTAAAATATACTTAAATTATCAGGAAGCAAAAGATACTTTGATTAGTATTCACCAACCTTTGGAACAATTGAAAGGTACTTAATCTTTTATTTTTGCGGTTAATGCCTCAGGAAGCCAATTTTATGTGATTGCTCAGGATTTTGCCAAGAGCAGATGATTGAACATTACTAGTCACAGGCAGAAACTTCACCTGCTGAAATCTAGACAGTAGTTTTCAATACATAAAGATATGTGCACATAGTTAGAACAAAAAGGTCAGAGAAGGTTTCAGAGATGAAGAACCCTAGCTAAGTCTTCTCTGTATACTAGGTAATGAAATACAGACAGAGTAGTTCTGTGACACAAAGTTTACCTCTTGCAGAGGAACAACTTTTTGTGTTTGCTCTCAGTAACTGAGGATTGAATAATAAATCCTGTGAGTGAGCATAGAGAGAGCATAAAACAAAGATTCATGCAGGGTAATGCAGATGCATAGATAGTTCCACAGTACCATATTTTGGAGTGCTGAAAGGTCGTGAAAGAGTCAGGGGTCCTTCTCCAGCATTAGTGAATCCTGAAATCTGCACACGATAGGTGGTCTTTTCCTTCAGTCCAGTAAGATGGTAACTTGTGATAGAAGAGTTGAGAGTAACAGCTGAAATGCAAAAGGTTTGAGGAGATGATTAGATGAACTCTCAGGGCTGAGCATGTATCAGTGTAGCTTAGTGGGGAAGAGGCAAAATTTCAGTGCCCTGACCCTCATCTCTAGGAAACCAGACCAGACCAGATGTTCTTTGGATGAGTATAAGATTTCTCCAAAATATTTATGTTCATTTTAAATCCAGAGGTTAAAAGCATGAGCTTCTAACACACACCAAGGCTGTATGCACTTTGTATGGCCAGGTTTTGGTAGCAGGGGTGCTACAGGGGTGGCTTCTGTGAGAAGCTGCCAGAAGCTTCCCATGTCCAACAGATCCAATCCCCTGCTGGCCAAGGCTGAGCCAATTAGAAATGGTGGTAATGCCTCTGTGGTAGATTTGAGAAGGAAAAATTTACTGTGGAAGTACAATTACAGCCAGAGAAGAGGAGTGGGGTGAGAATATGTGAGAGGAACAGCCCTGCAGACACCAGGGTGGGTGAAGAAGAGACAGGAGCTGCTCCAGACACCAGAGCTGAGGTTCAGACCTGGTGCAGACCATGGTGAGGCAGCTGTGCCCCTGCAGCCATGGAGGTTCCTGGGGATGCAGAGATCCACCTGTAGCTGCTGGAGGAGACTCAGGGCAGGTGGATGTCTGAGATAAGGCTGTGACCCTGTGAGAGGCCTGTGCCAAAATGGGCTCCTGACAGGGACCTCCAGACCCATGGAGAGAGGAGCCCATGCTGGAGCAGGTTTCCTGGCAGGGCTTGTGACCCTGTGGGAGATCTATGCTGGGGCATGCTGTGCCTGAAGGACTTCATCCTGTAGGAAGTGAACACTGTGAATGTTGCAGCAGTTAGTAAAGAACTGTAGGCCATGGGATGGACTCGTGCTGGAGAAGCTCATGGAGAACTGTCTCCCATGGGAGGCAACCCACGGGGGAGCAGGAGAAGGACTCTTCTCCCTGAACAATGGCAGAAACAATCTGTGATGAATTGACTGTAACTCCCTGTCTGTGTCGCCCTGTGCTGCTGGTGGGGAAATGCTAGAGTCTGGGGAGGAGGGAGTGGTGGAGAAAGCTGTTTTGAAGGTTTGTTTTACTTGTCATTCTCCTCCTCTGAATTTCATTGACAATAAATATCAATAATTTCCCCAAGTCGAGCCTGTTTTGCCCATACAGTAGCCTGTGATCTCTCCTAGTCCTTATCTCAACTCATGAATGTTTCATTACATTTTCTCTCCCCTGTTCACTTGCAGAGGGGATAGAGTGGCTCTGGCAGCCAGTGGCTCTGGTATCCAGCCAGGGTCAAACCATCACAGGTGATGAATACAGAAGGTTGTGTATACTTCATGAGAGGAAAATATATCTAACATTCTGAACAATTGTTTTTATGTTGGCAGTAACAGCAACTAGGCCTTATCATAAACTTGCACTCCAGTTGTCAGTAGTTGAGTAGTTGCTCAGCTTGATTTATGCCAGTGCTATTACTCATCATTCAGTACAGAATCAGGGCTGTGCTTTCTGCTTTACCTGCTTTTTGGGGTTTTCAGCTCACCCTTTCTTTTCTGATGGACTTTTTTTCTTGGCTAGAATAATGTAAAAACAGCCATGTTGTAAGGATGCCTTTAATGGGGCAGAAATTACTTTTCAAGTTTGTCTCTGTGGACTTAAGATCTTCACGGAAGTGGATGTGATGCTGTAGTCTATGGACTTCCTTCCCCTTAATTCTCCAGTAAAATTATATTTCCTGCCTGGAAAACATGGCAATTGGGTGCCATGTCACTGCTGTATTGACTGGTTTAGGCAAAGGGGAAAAAAAAGAAATTATGTTCAGTCCTGGATGTTCCCGTTCTGCCTCCTCTTGTGATTTCAGATAGGTATTTGAAGTGGAATAGAATCTCCAGAAGATTTTTTATGGTTCTCTAAAGGCATAGACCAACATGCATTATAGAACTCTTACCATCTCCTTTTGTCAGCTCTTAGGTGATATTTGTCTTTCCTAGCATGTCTTCAATTTTTTTAGAAAGTCAGTATGTACAAAGTTAATGTATTATTACTTATGGAAAAGGGACTTTCCACTCTACACCAGAAAGAAAATATTTATCAAAAGAATATGGGAGTATTTTTAAAATTGAAAACTCAAGTGGTTTCAATTCACAACTATTAACTTATTCCAATGTGTACAAGTTTCATCAGTTGTTGTTTGTTAAGGTTGGAAAGACCTTTGAGGTTATCAAGTCCAAACTTAGACATAAAAGCTACCAATTTAAGAAATTGTGTCAAAAATTAAATTAAATTTATAATGGTGTCTTTGGAAACAGGTAAGAAATACAAAATGTTAATTGAGTTGAAAAATGAAATATAGCATGTCTTCCATCTTACAGAAAGGCTCAGGATTCACCAAGCTTGGATGAGGTGCAATGAAACATAAAAGTGTTGTGACTGAAATCACAACACTGAAAATGTATGTCTTCCTTTAAGTGTCCCTAGAGAATTCTGCTGTAGTCTTAGAAATGTAATTTTTAAGGAAATTGCAATATTGAATTGGAGATAATATCTAGAAAATCCTAAGTGTTTGTGGGAGCATCTAGAGCATTAAAAGTCTAACCAGGAGCTGACCTTTGAGAGCAGAACATTCAATTTACACAGAAATCATAAACAACTCAGTAGACTTAATGGTCTGAATGAATCTTTCTTTTCACAGCCCTGAGCTGCTGCTTTGTTCTGGCAATGGTGACTTACCTGGAGACTTTTTGTTGGATGAGTCTGTGTAACTGATCTTGTATCCCTGGAGGAAGCCCCAGAGGTCTTCTGCAGCTATTTTGGTCCACTTCACAAGTGCAGAATGTTTT
The DNA here is from genome assembly GCA_024734555.1 of Trochalopteron elliotii. NCBI lineage: Eukaryota > Metazoa > Chordata > Aves > Passeriformes > Leiothrichidae > Trochalopteron > Trochalopteron elliotii. Next base: position 899,620 of record JANPWX010019802.1, read on the forward strand.
GTGATATTCAGAATTGTCACATTAGCGGGACCGGCCTTAGGAACTTAAAAAAACAGATATTTGAGTTCTGCATCAGTATCTATTCAATAGACATACAAGACTGAAACCTGGCTGTTTCCAAGAGAGTTCTTGTCAGTTTCTAGATGCTATAAATACAATGTAAAGGATGCAAGAGAAAGGCAAAATCACGTAAACACCCCCCACTTGAAGCAATACCAAAGTAGGTAGAAATTGTTACTGTCTCATTATGAATATTTTACTCCAGTAGAAACAGCCATACTAATTTCAACTTGTAATATAAGACACTATAAAATTAGGATTGGAAAATCTGATTTAATTCAAATTTGAACCACATGGGTATGAGACTCACTTTCTGTTATTTTTGGTAATGTCACACATAATAAAAATATTTCTGTGGACTTGTCAGTAAGGAACAGCCTTCAGGTCATTCACTGCCAGGACATAACTGCTAAGAATAAAGGCTGTTTAGTCACCTGGAAAAGAAATTTTATGTAGCCTTCCTTTTATTGCTGCAAATAGGAAACAAGAAGAAATATAGAGAGTGAGGTCATGCAAAGGGGAGGAATACCTCCTTCAACGGAGTAAAAGTGGGTCACTCCAAAAGTCTTTTCATGTCCTATGAAACTTTCACACTGACACACATCAGAAGCATGTACCACTATTTTGTACAACTTATATGGCTGGAAATTGTCTGGAAAACAAATAAAGGTATGTCAGGGTTTACTGAAAAGATATAAATTATAAAGAAGAAGAGGAAAGGCAACAGCTTCATATATTTTCTATATAGTTCTTGCTTTCTGAGACTCATAGCATAGCATAAGTGTATAGTGCTTTACATTGAGTGCAAAATATGTACATCCTTCTTCAATGTCTCTAGATGCTTTATGGAAACCATTTCAAAGCCAGAACAGGACATAACATGGGTTTTCTTTCAAAAGATGACAGATGTGTTTATAGTCTCCCTACGGGAGCCTTTATATGGTGAAAGAGAAATTGGGAACTAAAATGGCTGTAGTTATCTTATTTCAGGGATAGGTTTTTCCCACTCAGCTCGAATATATAAGCCCAAGCAAAAAAACTAGATGTAACTAGGTTTTTTGTGCCTAGATGGCACTACAGATGTTGCAGAAGGACCAAGGTAAACAGTGCACTCCCTAGAAGACTTTGTAGAACTCTGAAGATAAATGTTCTCTTTTGTACATAAAAACCAGTGCTGAATGGTCTTTGCAAGTGTTACCTACGTGATTTTAATCAAGATTTTCAATGTCTGTTCCATAAAAACATCCCTGACTGAAGCCCATTATGTCTAGCATCGTAAGCAGAATAGTGGAGTTGAGAACTTAGGCTTTGACAAGTATTGGTATAAATATTTGACACATTGGTATAAAAATAGAAATTAATCTTAGGGAGTCTGTAACAGAGTGGTTTATATTGAAAGATAAGCTTATCTAGGTACAAGATGAAAGGCTTTTTGTAAGCCAGTAATGAGTATGTCTGCATGTGGACAAGGAGAGACATTGTACCAGTATCTGAGCTGCATTTATTGCCCAACAGTATCCAGAAAAACCCAAATGAAAAGTCTCCTTTTTATCTGCCTTAGTGTTGCTAAGCATTAGATGATGACTCAGTACTGGACAAATATTAAGAGCTGTACTTATCTGGATGGATCTTCACTTTGCCCTTAAAAACAGAACAAAACCCCTACTCTGCCCAACCAAAAATAACCAAGAAATGAAAGGGTGCCTCCATAGGAGGTGTGGTGGTTGCTGTTACCTAATGTGAAATTTCTGGTAGTTGTAGTTATTATTTTCATTTGCATATCCTCTTCACCAGTGCCCCAGTCAACCACAAAACATTTTGGATTGTATTCTGGAGTCCATGTGATGACTGCATTACTTCCCTGGCTTTCAACATGAATTTGACCAGGCAAGTCTGTGAACAAATATACAAATTAAAGGTCAATAAACAGGAAAGCAGTTTTCTCCCCTATTGTTCTTTCTTTCTCCATTTTACTCTGATATTTTTAAAAGATTATTCATTAAGCTGTTATCACAGCAAGTGACTTACTTATCATAGTAAGGTTTACACTAGTATTTAAAAAGAAGAAACTTACATTTACTACTTTGTAGTGGTGTCTGGGGGCTACAGTGTTGAATGCTATTCAATACTTTTCCTGATTTCTGATTTTTGGAATTAATTGGCTGTTCCAAGCCTCAGGAAAAAGTCTAAGGGTGTTGCTAAATAACCTCCTGTGAGCTGCTAGTAGCTGCTATATGTAGGGTAAAACTCAGAGAGTGAGCAGGGGTGGAGGAGAAGGAGCTAATGATAGATCATAGCTAGATTGTTTCAGATTTCATTTGAATTTTCTGAAGGGATCTTGAAGATTTTGACACTTAAAAAGACAGACCATCAAAGCAGGAAAGACCTCCTGACTGATACTAAGGAGGGAAAAGGGCAACCTGTCATTTTGAGGTAGGAAGTGGACCTTGTGAGAGACATGAACATTCTGCATTTTATCTCCTCTCTGGAAACAAATACAAGAAAGGCAAATTATTTCTGAGGGAGTTGTGGTTGTCTGATGGAGCTGGGGCTGTCTGAGATGGCTGGGGTTGTTTATCCTGAAGAAAAGGAGGCTCAGGGGAGACCTTACCACTCCCTACACCTGCCTGAAAGGAGGCTGTAGCCAAGTAGGAGATGGTCTCTTCTCCCAAGCAATAAGCCAAAGGACAAGAGACACAGTCCTAAGTTGTGCCAGGGGAGGTTTAGGCTCAACGTGAGAAGGAATTTCTTCACAGAAAGAGAGACTGGGCCTTGCAATGGGCTGTGCAGGGGCATGGTGGAGTCACTGTTACTAGAGACATCTAAGAAAAGAATGGACGTGTCACTCATTGCCATGGTCTCGTTTACAGGGTCATAAGTTGGACTCAATGATTTCAGAAGTCTTTTCCAAACTAGTTGATTCTGTGATTCTGTAAAGAAAATTACTGTAGTAGCTGAGAAAAAGTTGTATAGGCTGAGAAGGAATTCATCTTAAGAATACACTTAATGCAAGTATCCTCTCAGTAATTCATGATAGATACAGAGAAGCTGCACTGAAGTACAAACAGAAACAGGTATCTGGAGAGAGCCATGAAATACAGGCTCAGAGGCTCAGTAGACAACCAATTGTCAGTCAAAAGGTGGCCTGAAGTGGTAGGATATATTTTATCAGACAAGAACTAAGGCACTGAAATGTAAGGGCAAAATCAAGTTGTTACCTCTTTGCAAGGAAAAGGAAAACAGCATGAGGGGAGTGTTACAAAATTCTGGATAAGCAATCATTTGCAGCTATCAACAAGGGTACTTGCAGACTTCTTTACTGTGAATGCTATAGCTTAATTTATAAAAATCTTACTTTGCTAGGGAGGTTCTTCTTATATTGCAATAAATACACACCTCGAGACTATAATACATGAAACTAGCTTATATTATAAGGAAGACATTACAGAATAAGTCTTATTCTTTAAATGAAAATACTGCCTATTAAAGCCTGAGAAAAGCTTACATCTTCATTAGAATGTGACATGTACATCCTATCTATTCCTTTTCCTACGTGCCAGTTAGAGTAACACTGAAATAAAGGACAGTAGCAGGTCTCTTAGAAGTCATTTAGCTCAAAAACTTAGACTTGCACATAGTTCTGTGAACTTCTTTTAAACCACTGGCACTGGCTTGATATTGAGGACAGTCCATAAACCATTTTCCTAACTAAATCCAGCACATGGTACTTTCTCCAGCTTGACTAAAAAGGAGGTGCTAAAATGAATATTAAATTGCTAGCCTGTTAACTTCTACTGAAGTGTCTTCTTAAGAAACAATTCTGGCTCCAAGTATGTAAAAATATTAGCCTAATAAATATTCAAGAGAGTGCTTTCACCCATTCCAAAGTCTGTCAAAAGGTAACCTCAGGGACTGGTCATAAGCCTTCCCCACCATTGTGGTGAATAGATGTTAAGGTAAGTACCTGTTACAGAGAATTCTGGGACAATGTAGATGGCTCTTGGAGATTCTCCTGCTTCATTATAGGCAGAAATATTAACTCTATAGTAAGCCATGGAGATATTAACAAGAATTTCTCTGTCTTTGAGCATGATGTGATTTGCTGGGTGGCTGCAGCTGTTGGGTATTCTTTCCACATTAACAAAATATCCAAGGACATTCTCACTTTTTGCTACCTAGCAAGGGGAAAAATATTATTATTCTATAAATGCTGTTATGTCCCATGCAGAAAATCAAGAGGAATTTAATTGTATAAACAAAATGTACCCTCTAATGATGGGGATATAATCATACTGTTTTAATTAGGTCATTAGGAAGCAATGAAGCAAAGCATTTCCTTAAAGAAGATGCTTAAATTGAGAGGATTTAAGTATAGGATTAAGAATTTTCCTCAACTGAGATCTTAGTTATGTGTAAGCAATTAGTAACAACAGCAGTGAAGTAGCTGTAACGTTCTCTACATTTCAGTGGAACATATCCCTCATTATCAGGAACTTGAAAGTTAATGAGAGGTGTTTAATTGAAACTTATGCCTCTGGGTATCCTCATCTACTAGGGGCTGGTTGGGTATGTAGTCTCTTTAAAGAGAAATACTAGTAATTATGCTACAAATTTGGAACCTGTTAAATATCCATTGGTAGAAATTTCTGGTGGTGGTTCACTCATTATTTTACTGTAATAATCTTAATAAGAGATTGGAAAATCAGTACACAGAAATGGAAATTACTGCAATATAGAGAGAAACTTAATACATGAAGGCCTGTAAATTCTTCAAGGATTATTTCTGATATCAAGATAGATTGTCAGTTATTTCTGGCACAAAATTAGTAGTGTGTAGATACCATGAAGCTGCGAGGTTGGGTTGTCTTAATGAAATAATTGAATACTTTTGGAGTAACATAGACAGGAAGACATTTAAAAATTTAAAAGGCAGAGACATGTCTTGTGAGGAATTTCATATGAAGCTGGAAGATCTTAAAATGAAAACATGTTTTTCCCTGGAAAAAAGGAAAGTTTTAGTAATTTTTCAAGATTATAAATGGATGTAATTTTTCCTTGTTAGTTTCTAGCATCTAAATCATCAGCATATAGATGCAATGAATTCTGCAGCAAATATACAATATCCTTTCACATATCAAATGTAGACTCAATACAATGAGAAAGTCTGTTTTTTCCTGCAATGCAATAAATAAATAGCATATACATAACAGAAGATATCCAGACTCAAAGTGAACCTTACCTCCCACTTCAGAAAAACACTTCTTCTTCCTGGAGAGACTTGTGTAGTTACATTATATGATATTCTTGGCTTGTTCATGAGTTCTGGTAAAAATGGAAAAAAATGGAGACATGCGCTCAAATTAATAACTGTGATGTTCATTTTTTCAAGAGTATCTGAAAATGTTATTCCATATGACACAGAATTTGGAAAAGCCTTTACATTCATATTTATTACCAGTAGGATGAAACTACATTTCACTTACTGTGAGGGACCAAAATCTCTTTGCTCCAAACACAAACACAGTTGAGACCATCCCTGGTTATGCATCTGAGCTGAACAATGTATGAAGACATAGCATTTAAATTTGAAATGGTGACATTGACATTGCTTCCTAGAGGCACCTAAAAAAAATACATTTATGTAACAGCAATAAAACATTATCTTATATTAATTATTTTCTCAGCCTAAGACCGGTCTTCTGACTCAACCGAAAGTAGAGGTTCCTGTCATCAAACAGGAATTACTGCACATTTTAGTCAAGGTATTTTCATTCTTTCAAGGCATCACCCTCTTTTTCATGAACTTGTTCTGCTCACTGAGGACAGCAAGTAACCTGGCCTAAATATTACTTTTAAAATCAATTAGGCATTACATATACTGAAAAATAAAAATTTACTTAACTCTGAGCCTTGTTAGCATTCTCAAGAACAAGAAGTCAAGGGAAAACTAAATACCAAAAAAGTCCTTATTTTTAGAAGTGTCATTATGTCTAAATAGATCCACATGGCTGATGTCTTAAACAGCATGACTGGATTGACTATGTGGCTGCCTGTATGCCTTGGCACTGCAGAAGAGATTTGCACCTGCAGCTGAATATGGCACTGGGGCCCCAGTAACTGTACAGGGAACGGAGTTTTTCTTGAAACAAGAACACCACCCATGTCTAAGGAAAACCCTGAGCTGAAAAATACAGAGAAAATAAGAGAAAATATGATAGGAAACTGTGGTTATCACTTAAACTCTTCCCTAAACCCCCCCCAAAAACAACAAACCCCCACTGTAAGGGGGGCTCTTTTCTTTCAATTTCTGCAGTACTTTATTTTTTAATTAAAGTTAATTAATTAACTTCAGTGGGAGTGTGCTCACCTCCCCCCCCTTCCACTTCCCCTCCATCCTGACCTTTATTTCCTGTAATCCTGATCAAGTGATAACCACTATCAGCAGTCATAACAGATGTGTCTGGACCAGCATCTGACTCAAAGTCGATTTGGGGCAGGCAGATGAAAGACATGAAAGACAAGGGCTAATTTTAATAGTTCATCCACCTAATCATAGTTCTGGTTAAGATTTGACTCAAATCAACTTCAGAAGAAACTAATATTTGAAGTGAGCATACATATATGTCTTTAAGTGTCTCATCATACCCTGTAAACAGTGGACAGCCCAGAGTCTCTCCTGCACAGCAGTGGGATATACAACAGGATCTCTTGAGCAAGGACACTTCTTAACTTCTTAAGGTTACTCCTCAAGAATGAGAGAGTACTCATCTCATCAGATACTTGATGAGTGAATTGGAAATTGATACACTGAAAATTTTAAATCTCAGTTAAGTGATACAAAGGGTTAGTTGTGCACACATAATCCTTTAGACATAAACTGTTGGTCAGGTCTGGGGCTAAGTCTGGATCCAGAAGCAACTAGACTTGCAGGGGCTCTGAGAAGAATTTTAGAATGCAAGGGGAGCCTTTTTTAAAGTATCATGACCCAATTAAAAGGTCTCCCTCATGGCTGTCTCACTCTATTCCCTAAGAAGTAATCAAGTGCTCCTTGCCATCTACTCTTGTTAAACCCCTGTCACATTTACTATCAAGCTTTGTTAGATTTCTGTTTTACATCAATAAATATATGGCTACTTCTTTCTTATGAGTGAAGGGTAATACTCTGTCCATGACAACTTAATATCATTTTGCTAACAGAAAATGCGTAGTTGCAAAAAAATCCCACTACCCACAATATTACAGAAAGTCTCCAAATCTCTACAGAGCAAGAGGGAATTGGGATGGATTTAAAACCCAAATGTTAAACTACGTTACAGGCACATTTATACTACTCTTGATAACCACTGGCTTTATACATCCTCTGTGCATGAATGGTCATATTCACTTACTCATCTGCAAGTGTAGCCCATGTTTATATTATTAGGAAGAGATTACAGCCTAAATTCATGGCATCAGTTGGGACCTGGGGGATAATGAATATTTATGACCTGTCGTCTTCACTCATTCACATCACCCAGTCTCTACTAGTCCTTCACAGTACTCATGTGAATCTCCCATCTCCCCTGTCCCCAAAACCTGCAGGGCATGCGTTTGTTCTGCTCTTAACCCTCTGTTCTTCCCCATGCCACATACCAGACTGTCTGCACCAGGTTGTCTGTCTATTGCACTACTGGGTGGGCTATGCATGGGTAACTGGCTGCCCTAGGATGGTCTGGGACTTGTATGTAAGTGGGCCAGACTTTTCCAAGACCTGCATATTCTTTCTACTGAGACAAAACATTTCTTACGTAGACCTCTCAAAGTACATCTTCTGAAGTGGCTAAATAAACCAATAGTCAGCTACAAGAGAAATGGGAACAGTCTTTGGAGACAAAAGGAAGAAAAGGGAGATTTTTGTAGTAAAAAGGAAGCAAAGAGGCTCCTAGGTGAGGAGAGTTTCCCAAGAAGTGGGGACTGTTGCTATTTAAACAGTTTTCTTCTTGGGGTTATGTTCTACTTGAAAAAAAAATATTTAAAGCCTGATTAACACATATAAAAATAACAGAGCTTGAAAAACAGACAATTTCTGGGACTTAGTGATACAAATCATGCATACATCCCTGCCTGCTGGAGAAGCCTTTGCTTGATATGCTAAATGGGAAAGGGCAGGAAAAGCAGTCACTGCTGCTACATGCAGACATTATTGAAATTATGACTAATTTACCATCTCTTACGTATTCCCTTTATCTTTGGACTGCCTTGCTGCTGTGTAATATTGCATGTCCTAAGATGCATCTGGAACTGGTCTTGTATCCCACAACATCCTTCTCTCCAAATGGGATAGTGATGGATTTGGTGGGTAAACTGTTATGTGGATTAGAAAGTGGTTGGATGGTCACATCCAGAGGGTAGTGGTCAGTGTCTCAGAGTCCCAGTGGACATCAGTGACAAGACGTGTCCATAGTGGGTGTGACCAATGTTATTTAATATATTCAGCAATGCCTTAGAGGGGTCAAGTGCACCCTCTGCAAATTTGCAGATGACCCCAAGCTGAGAGGTGCTGTTGACATTCCTGAAGGAGGGGATGCCATCCAGAGGGACCTGGACAGGCTCCAGAGGTGGATCATGGGAACCTCATAAGGTTTAACAAGAACAAGTGCAGGCACTGCACCTGGGTCAGGGCAAACCCTGGTACCAGCACAGGCTGGGGATGGACAGATCACAGCAGCCCTGCCCAGAAGGACCTGGGGGTGCTGCTGGTGAGAAGCTGGACATGACCCAGCCCTGGGCACTGACAGCCCAGAGAGCCAAACGTGTCCTGGGCTGCATCCAGAGCAGTGTGGGCAGCAGGGCCAGAGAGGGGATTCTGCCCCTCTGCTCTGCTCTGCTGACACCCCACCTGCAGGGCTGCACCAGCTCTGGGATTGTTACTGAACAGTCCTGTGAGAAGACATCTGTACAGCAGTGGAGGAAGGTGCTGAGAATTCTTTTAACTTCAGCACAATAGAGCATGACCCCTATATTTGTTGTTAGTGCTTAATTTTGTACATACAGTGCTTAGTACAAATACCAGAGATTAATGTGGCCTTGTGCTAACTCCCTACATCTGTGACTAATAAAACTTGCTCCAGTTAGTGCTTTCTTGTTTACTTCTATCAGTGATTTAATGTGTACTAAATAACATCTTGGTTTAGAGAACGAGAATTGTGTGTCAGAGCAAAGAATGATAGATAAGAGGAGTACATTATGACCTGATGACATATTTGAGATACTCCCAAGGAGAAAAGGTTCGTCAGAAGATCTGGAACCATATCCAAACAACTGGAAATAATTAGCATATATGCGTGTGTTCAGGAAACACGAAAATACAACAGTTTCAGAAGTATAACCTGGTCTCTTAGGTTACCAGGCATTCATGCTTGGAAGAGAATCACCCATGCATTCAGCACTGCTAATGAAATAATGTTGGCTTCCTAATCTAACAGATTTGATGGAGAGTTTATTTCCCAACTTTCAGGGACAGGGTCCCCAGCTCAGGCAGGATATGGACCTGCTGGAATGAATCCAAAGGAGGGCCACCAAGTAGTTTAGTGGGATGGAGTACCTCTCCTGTGAGGAAAAGCTGAGAGAATTGGGATTGCTCAGTCTGGAAAAGAGAAGGCTTTGGGGAGGCCTTATTGTTGCCTTCCAGTGCCTCAAGAGGTCTTACAGGAAAGATGGGGCAAGATTATTTACAAGAGCATGTAGTGACAAGACCAGGGGCAATGGCTGCAGACTGAAAGAGAGTAGGTTTAGATTAGATATTAGGAAGAAAATCTTCACTGTGAGGGTGGTGAGGCACTGGAACAGGGAAATTGTGGATGCTCCGTCTCTGGAAGTGTTCAAGGCCAGTTTGGATGGGCATCCTGGTCTGCTAGAGTGTGGCCCTGCACATGGCAGGGCTGGTTGGAACTAGATGATTGTGAAGGTCCCTTCCAACTCAAACCATTCTATGATTCTATGACTGTATTACAGGAAAATTATTTCTGTTATTTTCAAAGAAGAAAATCTGGAATACTTACACAAACCAAAAGTGTATTAAGTATGAATTATTACCTTAAAAAACAAAGCAACCTGATCTGTTTGAAAATGTGATGATACCAGCTAAAAGAGCAATTTTTTAAGTCACTGAAAGTATGATTTGGATCTGACTTTACATGGCATTTCTGATATTCAGCTTTTGCATCACTGGTATTTGCAGTGTCTCACTGGTAGGTTAATGAACCAGATACCATGCTATTATTCTATTATTCTATACTATTTTACTTTGTTTAAAGCCACTACTCCTCCTTTCCTAAACATTTCACGGTTTGTTAGAACCAAACTAAGGTGTCTTCCAGGTCTGCTGTCTGCTGTAGGCAGTGGGATCTGCCTACAAAGTGGCTCTTTGCTGTGCCACCATGCAATCCTTGTGCTGCATGAAATATATGCAGCTGAGCTGACTTTGAGGCACCCCATGTTCTCATGAGATTGTCATCTGGAAGTACTCACCAGTGTCCACGGAGCAGATTCTGTGAGTGCCTCTCTGTATCTCAGCTCATATGGTGCATGAGCTGTGGGCAGGTCCCATTTTATTATCAATTGGTTTGTGATCTGATAAGCATTTATGTTAGATGTTGACAAGCACTTTCCTAAAATGGGGGATATAAAGCTGTTAAAATGGAAGGAAAGCAGGAAAGCTTTGGTGATTTTGCCTGTTGAGTGTGGTCTATAAAAATTAAAAGACTTGGCACAGAATACTTAACGCTCTGAGACTTCAAAAAGCCCTGGAAATTAATAATTACCAAATCTTTATGGTATCAACAAAATACTGTTGTTCCTCTTGCCTTTCTTTTGTGAATGCTTGTACTGATTTCAGGAACACTCTTTTCTAGGCAGTTACTATTCTGAGTGAGGCTGAAAGGCAAAATTAAAATGTCAAGAGTACCTGCAATCATGAATTGTATAAAAAATTTCAAGAATATCTTTAAATAAGTGCAAATACACTTTCATCTTCCTCTCCAATAAACACAATGTGGCCACAAGTCTTCAGTAAAGGTTATATTGATAATTTGGGCTGTACTGGTATTAACTCCCAGCAGTGAGGAGCATTGTTTTTTCTTTGACCATGATTAGTCTGAGCCAGTGAAGTATTGTGAAGCTCTTAACATTAGTTCAGTGACCAGATATGTAGAGAATCTTTAAATAAACATCTAAAGGGAATAATAAATAGGCCTGCTTTTTTCATATCTTTCCTGTAGCACTGTGTAATGGACAAGTGGCCTTAGAAAAGAGTTGAATTTTGAAAAGGTTTCTCAAAATTCTAATGCCCTATATCAAGGATTCCTTAGGTGCACAGTGCTGAGTTGACCTGCTTTTTGCAAACCAATATAAAGAAATTCAGAAAGCCATCAAAGAGAGCATAGAAAGCTGGTTAAGTAAGGTATACAACTATTACCATGTATTTTTCTGGATATGAATCTTAAATATTCCCTCCCCCCATAAAACACGATAGACTTCTGTTATTAACCTTATTCAAGGAAGTCAAACTGCATCTTATCTCTCTGAATCAGGAAAAATAACAGGAGTCATTTTGGGAGCCGAAATTTTGGAAATAATCTTTACAGACCTCAGCTTTAGCTGGGCACTGCAGTAACACAACTTGTGAAGACACTGTACCTGCTTTGCTTGGTAAAACTGAGATGTTCCTTCCTTTTGCACAGATGCCATGGGCATATTTCACTGCTATCCAAATGGATGCAAATCTCTCAATATAGAGATTCCTTCGTTTTATTGTGATGGAAGGTGAAGATGTTTCTTGTTTAAAAGGTGCTCGTATTTTGTTCCTTCAGAGAAAAGGAAGCAGAATGAAAAATGTTTTTTTGGATTATAGTTATTCTTTCCTCCCTTGCCCAAGAAAGTAAAATTAAAGCAATTGATAGCTTTCCAGATACTGCTACACATAATTCCATTTCTGGAAATCTTGAAGGTTCACCTTGAACAGCTCGAAACAGCAAGATTAATTCCAATGCTACAGTAACCCGAGCAAATTTAAATATGCGAATCCTTGTGTTGTATGGTGGAGAACAGTTGAATTCCTTAAACTTTTAAGGCATAGCATGATACAACAAGATCCATATGACCTTCTTTTGTATTTACAGTGGGATATATAGAGCATTTTGAAGGTATAAAATTAGGTTAGAAATTAATAAATCCTTGTCTCCCATAACAGAGGTGCCCAAATTCCTTTTGAACAGCAAAATTTCCCAGTTACATGAATCTAAATTACCATAAAGTTATGAAAAACCAGTTATGAGTTATATGACTATCTTTTGACTTGTATTCCTGCAAATCATCAGAGTTAAATATCAGAGATATTTAAATGTCACCTGAGTCCTCAGCCCTGTAGATTTCTCCTGATATTCCTAATACACACAGCACAGGAAGTCCAAGAGTTTTTAAGGCCTTACATACAACTTTGCTGCCTATTTTTTTTCCTGTCTCTCTCATTTAGTCTCTGCCATACACAGGACAAATTTTTCCAAGGTTAAAATTGTGCAAGTTCAGTATTCTTGAAGAGATGGGCTAGCATACTAATTGCCTAGCTATGCATTTCAAGTATTAAATTACACACATCTTAATTCAATATTTAATACCTGAGGAAAAACTACTTGAAGGTTTTCTTCTCTTCTGCTTCAGGCTAGTTGTGAATCATCCATTAAAATTTCAAAGCATGATTTTGAATTCTTGGTTGGAACTTTTCTGTGGGAATGTTTATCTATAATCTTTTTCTCCTGACAACTAAATCATAAGGAGCAAGGACAAGGAACTATTACAACATCAAACTGATGTTACATGCAGGAAGGGGTGATACCCTCTTCTAGGCAATCTAAAAGCCCTTTCACATGTGGGGTTTTTTTCTTTCCTTTTAACCCAGCAGAGGAGGAGATAGGAAGTTTGTCTTCAAGACCACCAGGAGGAAGCTTAGGAGACTGAGGTTAAAGTCCTGACTCTGACTTGGAAATATCAACACCTGTGCCAAGGAACTGTCTCTCTCTTCCCCCACCGACATCCTCTTTCAATCTTTTTTCTGCCTTGTCTGTTCATGACATCAACCCTGCAGCCTGGGAACAGCACAGTCTGGTTTTGGCTTAGGACTTCAAGAGTAACTGGCTTACAGATATTTCAACTGATAACATCTCTTCAGAAACAGAGCTGTTCCATAGATGTTTCTGCCCTTCAAAAAAATTGGGATTCTTTGAAGTCCCAAGAGACAAGACAAGTGCAGTGGAATTTGGTGCTTATTGCAAATTGGTGCCTGCTGCTACCTCCAGTGAGAAAATATTGAAGCTGATGGGGGGAGTAACCTCAGCCTTGAGGTGGTTGCTTTATTCCTCTGCAATGTGAAGATGATCACCCTGGGGAATTTCCCAGTGTGGTGACATTTTCTTAGCTGTAGGAGATGCTTCTAACCACAGCTCATTTTTAATGACAAGGGGTGGTTATGTGGCAAAATAATCAGCAATGAATATCAGAATTTACCAACGGCATACAGTGTTCTACTCTATGTACCCCATGATACAGTCTCATGGTAAAGATCATGTCTTCTGATCTCACGTCTCTATTTGTGAACATACACCTAATCTCATGGGAGATTCCAGACATCTAGATATAAATTGAGGAAATTCAATTTTGTAATGCAGCTGCAACTGAAGATATCATATTTGAGATAATCAGTTCAAAATTAACCCTACAAATTCATTCCATCTGTGAAACCACTACTTGATAATTCAGAATTACCAGAAAGTATGCCACATCTGACATCTCCTTGGGTACATGCTATAGCAAAATACATAATATAAAAGTTTAATGTCTGTTTATGTTTGCATGTTTTTAAATTTTTTTTTTACCTTGAATGTATCTGTGTTGAATAGTCAATAAAATCAATAGCTGCAAATAAGGGTAATTGGTAATTATTACCAATTATTTGGCAATAATGCATTAAACAGTGTGTTGGAGGCATGGTCAGCTGTATAATGACTTTGTACTGGGTTTGCATGGCAAGGTTTTGGGAGCAGGGGAGCAGATTGCTACAAAGGTGGCCTCTGTGAGAAATTGTAATAATCTTTCCCCAAGTAAAACAAAGCCAGTTCCAGCTGACTTCAGGACAGACCTGCTGCTGGCTAGGGCTGAGCCCACCAGCCATGGTGGCAGTGCCTCTGGGATAATGTAGTTAAAAGAGGGGAAAAACTGCTGCACAACAGCAGTTGGCAGAGAGGAACGAGAACATGTGGGAGCAGCTGAGAGCAGCCCACACTGGAGAAGGTTTGCAGGGGCTTGTGAACCCTTGAGGGATCTGCTTTGGAGCAGGCTGCTCTTGAAGGGCTGGCACCCCATGGAAGGGACCTACCCTGGAGCAGTTCATGAAGAAATGCAGCCCCAAGAATTCATGTTGCAGGAGTTCATGATGGACTGCCTCCTGTGGGAGGATTCCCATGCTGGACCAGAGGAAGAGTCAGAAGAGAAAAGAAATGAGAGATAAAAGATGTAATGGACTGATCAAAATCTTATTTCCTGCTCCCCCACAGCACTGGGGTGGAGGAGGTAGAGAATTCAGGAGAAAAGTTAAGCCCAGTACGAAGAAAATTATGGGGCAGAGGGTGGGGAGGGGGCAGAGAATGGGAAGGTGTTTCAAATTTTAGCTATATTTCTCATTACTCTGATTTGAATGTTAATAAACTAAATTCATTTTCCCAGGTCAGATATGTTTTGCCCATAACAGTAATTGCTGAGATCTCTTCCTGTCCTTATCTTGACCCATGACCCTCTGTCATATTTTCTCTGCTCTGTTGGGCTGAGGACGGGAAGGATAGAACAGTTTTTGTGATGTCTAGCCAAAATCAACCTACCACTCTCTTACCAAGCTCTTACAAATCAATAGGTATTGATGAGAAGTGATGAAAGATATTGACCAGCATTGTGTAACAACCCATAACATGATGAGATACACTAGAGTGAAACTCTGACAGATGGGATTCACATCTAACAGCAATAAAAGCTTTTTCTTTTCTGAGATTAATTTTCAGACTTACCATTTTAAGTATACAGTATAATTAACTGTATTTGCAGCAGTAGGTAATGGCAGCCAGGTACAGGTTAGATCCTCACTTAATTCTTTGTAACACACCAATTCATTGTCCCAGTCTGGAAGATGAAAACATGTGCACTGGAAAAGACCTATCACAGGCAATCATTAACTGACTCAAAGGGACTATGAGTAATGAAACCAAGTAAAAACCAGGCTAGAACTGGTCAGCTAGACCCCAGAATTGCTTCAAAACCATCACTCTCTATCTGAAGTTCAGAACTACACACTATTGCTGGATAAAAACAGTATTACTTTTATACTGCCAGCTTTATAAAGAACACATTATAAAACAGAAGGAGCATAACTTTATCTATAAAATCAGTTGTTAGTAAATTTTTAAAAGAGAAATATGGGGCTTTTTTTTGCAACTGAACATACTGTTTTTTCCGTTGATGTGAAAGCAAACACAGATGACATTATTAAAGGAACTTGGTTTTTGTCTTTAGTGGTTAAGTTTATGTCAGTATTTCAAAATACCAGGAACACTAATGATAAAATATGACTGTTGTTCTTCTTTTGCTTTGTGTCTTACTATCTGAACTATCTGTTCAGAAGAATCAGTCATGCTGTCTCAAAGTACCACCTAAAGACCTTTTGAAAAGGACTGGGATTTTTTGTTGTTGTTTTTCAGAAAAGTAGACAACAATCTCAACAGGCATGGCATGCTTAAGGTGAATTTTTCCTGATGAGTAGGGTCACAGAGTTCATACCTGTTAGGTTTAACAACTTGATGATAGCCCTATCAATCTTGAATAAGAAATGTTTTGCTATGTGATAAGTAAATACGAATATGTCTGGAGCTGGTGTTGGAGCACAGTTATGGTATCTCATAACCTAGGTTATGAGTTAAAAGATCAGCTCTCTAGTCCTCATTTCTTCCTACAACCTGAGTTACAAAGTATCCTCGGCATTCTTTTCATCATTGAGATGGCAAATGCTTATTTAAGTTAAAAGGTCTTTTGGAAAAAAAGTGTATCAAATGAGTACAGCACTGACTTTAATACCCTCACCTTATGACACTTCTTTTCTCATACTAAATTAATAATACTTTTCTAATAAAGTTATGCTGCATCAGTTCAGGTGTGTACAGGTTCCTTTCAGGAAGCTGGAGATCATGTTTTCCTTATTTCCATAGCAACGTGAAATATTACAGAATTCTTTGCTTTTTTCATCTGGCCACCAAACCACATCTTTGTCTCCTCACCTATGAACATGGTGTCTGTCAACAGCAGGGAAAACAGCAACAGCTCTCACATTCTTCTCCTGTTTTACTCTGAATTAAACCTTACACTTACCTAGTGTTTCTCTGTTGTTGTTTTGAAGAAACACCTGAAAACCAAACCTTTCCGAAACTACTGTAATACTTCATGTCAATAAATTGATAATATACTGCTCCTGAAACTATTTGAAATGAGTTCTATTAACTCAGATCTACATGGTGTGTATCACGTTGCAGACCTGTCTTTGCTTACAGAGGAACAGGAGTCGTATTGCTCCTCATGCCCTAAGTTTAACAAAATCCCCGTCTTTCTCTATGAGATTATGGTATTAGAGCAAACAAAGAAAAAATAGTGTATTTTGTGTGTGGAAATAGTGTATAAGCTCAACTAACACCCCAATGCATCCTCCTACTCCCAATACACTGAAGTTCTGCATTACTTTCTCCTGATGAATATAATGAATCTTGTACATTTTTATTTTCACTTGTCCTGTTTGTGGATATTAGTGTCCACATGCACATCCATTTTTTATTCTTGGGCTTTCTTTGTTTTACTGTACTGCTCCACCTTAACATGTATATTATTAATTCTTCCCTGACGTAGCACAGATACTAGCTGTATAATGACTGTGCTCCAAGAACTGTGCGAAGAAAGAAAAAAATTTCTTTGTTCTGAAGAAAATACAATTCAGTTTCTCCACTAAAAAAAAAAAGCAAACAAAAAAAACCCCCCAAACCAACAAACAAATCAAACCCCAAACCACCCACCTTTAATTTTTTTTCAGTCTAGAACTTTCTGGTTTTCTTCCTGAGCATCTGGTTTTCTCACTAATGATTTAATGGAGCTTAGTCTGGCAGGTCAATTGCAAGGACTGGAAAATCATCCACGGCTAATTTCAGAAGAACATAGTCCTCCTGCAGATGCCTTGCCCAGTGTCACAGTGTACTCAAGAACCTGTCATCTCTGTTAGCAAGCAGGACGTTCCTGCCTACAATAAATCCAGCACAAAGTACATCAGATGACCACCCACTGATCTGCAATAATATATCAGAATGTGTTGTACTGTTCCTTCTCCATCATCACCATCAGTAATTCCCCCGTTAAATGGGAAGCAGAGATATCCGTCACACATAAACGCAGAGATCTTTTCAAAGGGCGGCTGTCTGCAATGCGCTGGCCAGGCTTTCACAGCCTGAGGGTGAACCCGGCCGTGCCCTGCCGCCACACAGACACACCTACCCGTGCTGCTCGGGACTGGATTTCCCTTTGGGAAAGGCTTTTAGGGGCCATTCTCCGGCGGGAGCCCTCGGCAGGGCTGAGCGCCCGCCGGAGCGCGGGCACCGCGCCTGGACCCGAGCGATCCCCGGAGCGATCCCCGGAGCGATCCCCGGAGCGGTCCCCAGGGCGATCCACCCACCTGGCAACTGCCGGCAGAACGGAGAGTCCCAGTCCATGCAGCGGCAACAGTCTGGGGAGACCAAAGAGGAAGGGAAAAAAAAAAAACAAAACACAACAAAACAAAACTGGAATTGTTGGTCAAGACAACCGAGAAAGAAATAGGCAAAGTGTTGCTGGTGACTGCTTCTCCTACTCACAGAGTTTAATTCAGTCACGATTTTGTTCATGCGGTCTCAATCCTTGAGCAGCACTAAGAATTTTTGCTGTTCATAAGTGGCAGTAAGATGTGCAGTATATGAAAACTCACCTCTAACAAGTAAAAAGACAGCTGCCAGCAGAGAGTTCTTCATCTTCTCTGTGAAGGAGCATAGTGATTACCATCAACATTACGCTGTCTTCAGTCTATTTTTCACACTTCCTCTTCAAACTTCCTATTCATTGTAACACCTATGCTGCTACTGGCTGAGCACAAGCAATAAGTTTATTAATGACGATGGGAAAGACACTTCAGCTCTGCGTAATTGATTGTACTTACAAAATCCTAAAAGTCTTTCTGCAAAACAGGAATTCTCCACTCTGTTTTTTGTAAGCATTTTCGGTGAGATTCTTCACTGTGTCTGCAGTATCAGCAATGCAAACTGAATTAAGCTTACAGATACTTCAAACTCATTTGAAAACCCTAGCTGTCACTGCAAATTAGAGATATTCAGTACCAGTAAGAAGGAAGTCCAGGTGTTTGACTGAGCCTAATATGAATTCTTGGATACTGTAGAAATAACAGCAGCAGCAGACCCTGACTTATCTTTACTTTCTGACTTCTTTCATCTTTCAGTGTCATTTCCTCACTGCAAAGATGCTGTATCTACATTGTTGGTACCTACATTGGGGCCCTAATACAGACAAAAATCACCATAGCTGTAAATCAGAAGTTTGCTCCACACCATTAATTCAGAGAACATTCTGGACTCAGAACCCAGCAGAAACATAACAGCTGTTACTGTCACAGCAGTAGATGGAAATTTTCAGAAAATTTTGGTAGTGTGGGAAATTTCCCTTCTGGGCTTAGACAGCTGGTATCAGAGATTGGATCCAGACCTATCTGGAGATAGGCAAATTGTTAACTTGTCTTGGCAATCATGGTATATTTCAGGTTGAGTATTGAATAGAAAAAAATACCTGTTTAAAATTAATCACTTTCCTAAACAGAGAGGCACATGCTTCTCAGCATGGTCTACAGTAGGAGCAGGTGACTAATGCAACAACCATGTCTTATCAGATTTTATGAAGGGTACAGTCATGAAAGGCAAGTGATCAAGGAATTCTGAGTGCTACAGGGGGTTTCCTAGTGACAAATTCATTGGCCTTGGGAGTAAGCTCCAGAATGCTGAGGGGTGGTGGGTACAACATATGCATGCAGGATCACAACCCCTGTTATCTGAGAGATCCAAAACTTGGCCTTGACAATGCTTTCAATAGGGAACAGCCAAGAGGAGAGGGAGATCATAAGGAGAAACTGATAAAGTAAAAATGCAAGTCATATGGGACAGATTTTGACAGTGGGGTTGAAGAGCTAGACTCAGAATAGTGTAGAAGTCAAGAGATGGAGAAAACTTTAACAGCTATATGTATTGGCTTGATGTGCTCGGCATAATCACATTCAAAACAGCCTATCCTAAATTAAAACCATGTCAGTAACTCAGTGCCGGAGCAGGACTGGATTTAGTGTGCATAGAACCAGGACAGATCATACTGGAGAGAAATAAACCCAATGAAGCCAGTCCATATCATCTCTGCTGGAGGTCTAGGTCCCAGTATAAATGTCACTGTCATTTGAAGAAAAAAAAGTTAATTCTGACAAACACAGAATATACATTAGCAGTCCAAAAGGAGAGGAGATATAATATTGAAAACTGGAATTTCACATTTGAGTGAGGCCAAATTTTTTACTATTGCTTAGCTATTAAGTTACAATAGTAACCTTTTAATGTACAACAAAAGATAAACTATTATATTTGAGGTAAATTTTGCATAGAACCACTTTTTCAAATGTTTAATATTTCAGCTTTTTCACCACTATGAACTTCTGTTAGAATTGTAAATGTCTGATGTTTTCCTGTTAATTCAGATGAGGATAAATTATGCCATCATCTGTGATACGTTTTAAAGTGCAGAATGACTGTAGGATACTTCCAGCTTTACTTCATTTTGACATAGATGTTTCTTCAGAGCTAGGTTTATGCATAATTCTAGATGAGGTTTTCCATGAGGGCTTTCCCCTGTCATTTCCTTATATAAGTTCTGCAGTAAAACACATGGCAGAACTTGGTCTCCCCAGAATGTAGTCTTGAAATCAATGAACCTTTCCATTTGGACTGGATTAGACATGGTAAATTAATACAAACCCCACATCCTTTCCTGTTCCCTTCCCCAACATTATCTGTTAACTCTTGGTCTTCAAAGGGAGAGAAATCTCTGAAGACAGGGGGGCTCAGCCAGGAAAATGCCAGTGGCCCCTTTGTCCTGCTCTGCTCCTGTGGAGCTGCAGCTGTCAGAACACATGGCAGGAGGACTGGTATAGCCATGAACTTCTGAGTGCATTTTTTACAGGTCAGGCATGTGCCCATGAATGCTGATGAACCAGAAAGGGTCTGAAATCTTGTTTGTTGGGAGTTCCAGACTTGTCCCAAGACAGTTTGGGTTATGTGTAAACAGCAACCTTGTTAAAGTGCACTCAGGTCCCTGGCAGGCAGCCAAAGCAGAGTGCAGACTGCAGAGGTACCACATCAGGAAAGGCATATTGCATTTCTATTTGAAGTCTTACCTTGTATGAAATAAAAACTGTTGAGGTATTCATTGTCTCCTGATTGAATCAGTATGTGTTTATGCTAGTTGCTCTTTCTTTGATAAACAGTTCCAATTGACTAGAAATGATCTAGTCAATTGGAGAGATCATGCGTGATCTCTTTCAGGCATGTTGTAGCAAATTCAATATTGTAGCAATTTCAAATTCAGGTTTTTCTGCTTAGTATTATGTGCTGAAATCATGTTTCCTTCCTTTATGGATCTAAAGTAGAGTCACAGAATTTTTATTTCTCATGTAGCTCTGCTTCCCTGCAGGCCTCTAGGTCTGTAAATATCTGACAGATTTTTACAGATTGGCTTGGTTTTCCAGAGAAATACATGAATATCTGAATTCAATGAGCAAATCTCATAGGATCTTTGGGGAAAGAAAATTTCCCACTCAGCCTTCAGCTATAGCCCTTGGGGGAAATTTGTTGTGTTAGGGAGAGTCTCCACCACAAACACTTTCATCCTTTCCAAGTTCAAGTTCTGTTATGAAACAGCTTACCTTTCACACAATTCTATATTATCTTTATGAAAATCACATTTTTTACCCTAACACATCAGCTAGGCAGAGGCCATCAAAAAGTGTCAATGAGAGATCTGCCCTAGAGATTTCAAAACTTCCAATTACAGATGAAGCATAAATGCCCTTGAATAGACTAGACACCCAATATAGAATGCAAAAAAATCCAAGAGATTTTTATATTGGGGTGAAGATTCCTTTGGAGAAACAAAAAAAATTAAGACAACTGTAGACTAAATTCTGCTGATACTAGACTAGGTCTGGGGTCCCACCAGTACCACATCATTGACAGTGATGTGGTGCAGGATTTTGCCTGGTGTGTCAGCTAGAATATTTGTGAGATTCAAGGTGGTATGATCAGATGAGACTGGTGACTTCTCTTTACTACAACGTCACAGTTAGTGCTACAGGCTTGTTTGAGGAGTGATGGGAAAAAATTATCCCTGTGGTAGCTCAGACTAGTGGTTTGAAAGCAAAGTTCATTTACATGGTGGCTGAGATGTGTGCAGAACCAGAGTCTTAAGAATTGTGATTTAGAACCAGAGTCTTAAGTATTGGGGTTTGACTTGTGAAGAAGATCTTTACTTCTGATAGATCACATGAAGCACATCTTATTTATCAGTTTCAGTAGTCTCTGACTGCTTTGAAAATACAGTGTAAGAATCTGCCTCCATTTACATCCATTATCTCCTCCTGTGCAGCCAAGAGGAGAAACAAGGATCTTTCTTAGCTTTCTTGATCACATTTAAGACTTTATTAAATGCTTAAAAATGCTTTTAATGCATTAGTGGATGACAAAGAATATAAGACTTCTTCCCTATCATCCTGTTTGGTTTACCTTGGGCTTTTAACTGCTACAGAGAGCTGTTTTGGAATATGTGATGTAGAACCAAAGAGAACTTGACAGAAGTTTGTCTGTGCTTCCCTACATTCAGTTTTGGGAGTTATCTTTGTCTTTTTGAAGTCTACAGGAAGGCTGGATTGTTTGTTTTCATGTGGGGTTTTTTTTGCCTTTTTTTTTTTTTTAATTCTTGTGTTTTAATCTCTGAGGCAAGGAGATATAAATATCTTAGTTACCTTGCTTTTTCTTTTCTCCCCTGAGATTAGCTCTGGACAAAGAAATTCCTCCCAGTGAAACACAACTATTGTAGAAAGCATGTTTGAAGAAAGTCCAGGAAAGCAATGTGAAGAAGCTCACCAAGCATAAAAAAAAGATGAACTTTTTCAGCATAGTATTCTGTGTTCATGATATTTTTTCCTACCATTTCCACCTTAGTAACAATGAATGTATTTGCACTACTAGTTTCAGATTTTCTCCATGATAATTTTTGTCTCAGAATTTTATCCAACATAATTGGTCTGCCAAATCATTAGCTTCTCTTTATTCAAATGTTTTCAAGCATATTTCATGGCTTAGAACAAAGTCATTTAAAAATAGTAATTATGGTTAACTGACTTCTGACAGTCTGCATGTATACCCACTTGTGGCTTTACTACTCTCGGCCATTTTATTTCTCATTCAGCTATTATTATGCAATAGATAATCTGGGGGAATTTTTTTTTTGAGGGATCATTCAATTATCTAGCACGAGTTGTTTCAGTTGTCTTAAAATTATTCATGAATAGCTATTTGCTGTTCATGTGTAGAATAGAAATCTGGAGAGGGGCTAGATTTGCCAAACTGAAATAACAGTGTCAGGATTCTCATCAGCTCCTGTGTCTTGCAGAGTTCAGTGATTCCAGTGATTGCTCAGAAAGCTGGATCCTTTAAATTTAGTTTGACTGTAGGAGGGCCTTGCTCATGAGACTAACCACTGTTATTTAGGACAGCCTGGCATGGCCTGTTTTGAACCCCCCATTAAGATTATTCTTTCTTTAGATCAATAACAATTGATATACAAAAATCTCTGGAATGAAGATTTATATCTAGAGAGCCACATCTCATTTAAGTTTTTTTACTATTAACCTGAAGCATCACATTACAGCAAGACTCTCCAAAGAGTGCTCCTATGCAAAACATGTAACTTTCCTAGTAGCTAAGGTATACTTTTGACAGCTGAGAAATTTTGATTTATAGTTTGTCTGCATAGGATCTGAGCTAAGCATCTTTGCAGCTTCTGATTTTTATTTGCCTGCCTACGGATTACTTGCACAACTGTGATTATGGCTTCTTTTAATTATGGCCCGTCTGTCCACAAACTGTTGTAGATTGCCTGGCTTTTTGGTAATAGAGTGTGAGTGTATTCCCATTCACTCTTAGCCTCAGGCTGATGTTTGCTGCTAGGGACACAGAAATACCAGGAGTGTCACGACTGCCTGAAGTTTCTTCTCTGCTAGCATTCTTCTCACAATTTCTTTTGTGAGCTGAACTTGCTCCATCTTGAGGGTAGATTTTTTTTTAACCTCGTATCTCATACAAGAGAGAGTTCCTTCTTTGCTCTGAAATATTTTCTTTCATCTCCCATAGTGATTATCAGTCTGCGTTTTGCTAGATTCAAACAAATTATTCTTTTCCAGTCTATTATTACACAAAAAAAGGCTCCATTTTCCCTGTTACCTCATTAGTCTTTCTCTGTACAGTTTGATTGTCTGAGATTTTGCTGCTAATGGAAAGAGAAACATCTGCTTAGGCTGTTGCTTCTGTTGCCCGTTCTGTTTCATGTCTCTTTGACCGAGGGTGCTGTAGAGGTGAAGCCCTCCTGCTGACCACAAACAGTCACGCTTTTATTTCTGAGTTTTTGAAGAGTGTTTCAGTGGTTAGCCATGGAGTCCAAACTGTCAGGTGTTTTCAATTTTAACACTCTCAGGACTTCCTGCCGCAGAGGCTGAATTAGGGGCTGAGGGGTAGAATGGCACTGAGAGGTCCAAGTTTGGTCCAAATGTGCCACAAAGACTTGGAGAGGAAGGAGGGCTGATGTGGGGGATTCTGCAGCACGAGCACCTGCTGGCTGACAACATGCAGCACCATGATGCATCCCTGTGCTGCAGATGCAGAACACTAAAAAAAAGGTGCAGCCATGGCCCTGCTGTTTAGCCAATAAGAATGAGATGTGATTTAAAAAAAATGTGAAATGTAAAGCTCCTAAGGGATGTCTTTGAAAAAAACCAAACATTTCAAGCAAAGCTAATGGTGGTTCCTTATGTAATAACAAAATGATCTCTGCAAATTTCCCTCCACTGTTTTGAAGAATGCAAAACTTTCTTAGGTCTCTCCAGTTAAGGATGTTTAATTAAAACATTTTCTACGGTTTTCTGAGGAAAAAAAATGAACTTAGATGTGTCAAATGGTGGCAGATTTACTCAATGAGTTCTCTGCATGAGCCTTAAAACAATGTGATGGGGAACATAGTGAAAGTGGCTGCATGAAAGCAAAGGTCTGCATAATTACCATGATGTAAGTTACCTTCTTTCATGAAGACAGGGAAAGGTTGTGGAGGGAGCATGACAGGAAAACAGGAATCACATTTAGAGTGAAATTACATGCCCGAAAGTACAACTGAACTGATGAGGGTATAAGCAACCCTGAAATTCAGAAATTTGTATCTAGTCTTCACAGCCTTTTCCTGATTTACATAATGAATAGAGATCAATGGTTTAGAGCTCAGTTTCATCCTCAGGCACTGGTCCTTGGCAATGAAACAGTAGCTGACCAATATGTAGACTTCAGCACCCAGCTGAAGAGGATCTGAGAAATATATGAAGGATAGGCCTTCCAGGTTGCAGGAACTATTGCTGCAAGATGGTGTGGAACTGCAGTAAAGAGAAAATGCTTAATTGTAGTTTCGAACTCCCAGACCTGGGCTATTGGCAAAGCAAGAGCAAGAGTGAGCAGTGAGCTGGGCTGCCTGTGGGTGTCTTGATCTTTCTATTCTTTCTGAATGTTTAGAGGTAGATTAACATAAAACAGAAACACAGGAAAGAGACACTTTTTCCCAGTAAAACAATGCAAGTACTAAAGGATCCTATTCTGCCATGCATGGTTGTATACACAGGTGTGTGTACTTACAGGCAAAGCAAATGCTGCCTGCTGGAGTCATACACTTCACAGTGATTCAGGACAAGGGCCATTCATACTTGAGATACATTTACTTGAGAGGTTTGTTTTGGCTTTGGGATTATAAGGGGAATGTGAAGGCAGTTTGGTCTCTCTATACACCACCCTGTCTTTCACCAAAGCAGGGCCTTGATGAACAGGTGAGTGCTCCTGACATCTGGAAAAAGCAGCTGCTGCAGGTTGCAAGTGTTGTGTCATGTAAACATCCTTGTGGTGTCATGCCCCACCTACCACAGGAGCTTGGTCTGCCGTGGGAAGGAGGCACAGAGACTCTGAATGGAGGAAAGATAGAGATGGCTGGTTTTGACAAGACCTTGTTTTGCAGAAGCTATGCAGAAGAGAAAAGATGCTTTATTCAACCAAAGTCACTGTGAGCATCACTTTGGTAGTAAAAGAAATAAGAGAACTAATTCCACTCTTAGCTGTAAATTCAGTTTTCTAGAAGTGAAACAAAGTGAAAGAACTCTTTCATACAGGAAGAAACAATATTGCAATAAACAGAGAACAATTTTACTTCATTTATCCCTTCTGCCTCAGGCTCTTAAATGAAGGAAGGGAACTTCTCTGAGTTGCCAATTCCAGTACTGTTGAAGGCATTTTCAATCAGCATGTTTGCAAACTGGTCAGCCTCCAACTTAAAATTTATTGGTTTTGATTGGTATTACTCCTTAGGGAAAGCTTTTTTTCATAACTGTGCAGCTCTGAGAGCTATTTGTGAGAAAGTATTTGAGGGTCTAGTTTGTTTTATATTTTAGAATAATTTGGAGGCAGAATTTTAAAGGAATATCTACAAATGACTTCTTGCTCTTTCTTTCTAGAAGAAAAGGAAGTTCCTTTCATTACAGTGGGATACAATTTTGCAAGACACCTTTATGTTTAATCTCTTGTCTTTGGAGTCATTATGGCAATGACCCTTGTTCCATGTTTAATGACAGTTCAAAGGTCAGCAATATTCTCTTTAAACACAACAGACTGTCTCAATGGTAAAAAGAATTTGAAGCATCCTTTCATGTAATCATTCCATTACACAGCTTGATAGAGAAAGTTTGGATTTCCCTAATTTTGTTATATTGCATTACAAGTGGCATCACAAATGGATAGCACAAGAGGTATTTACAACTCAATAATTTTTACTGAGTGTGATGGCCTTTAATGCTGTCTCTTAGTAAGCATGGATAGGTAGTGAAATGCAAAATCCAACTTATGTCAAATATTTCATAACAGCTCTTGATGGCCCTCTGCCACTCTTTTCCTCAGTCCCTTCCATTCTGTGGTCATTGAAGCATCTAGAATTCTTCACTGAAAGAATTCAGTGCAGGAAATCAGCAGCATTAACACTGAATGTGACTGAAGCAATGCCCATGGTCATAGAATCAGAATCATATGGTCACAGAACCATAGAATGGTTTGGGTTGGAATGGACCTTAAAGACCATCTGGTTCCAACCCCTCTACCATGGGCAGGGACACCTCCCACTAGTCCAGGTTGCTCAAAGCCCCATCCAACCTGGCCTTGAATACTTCCAGGAATGAAGAATCCACCACTTCTCTGGGCAACCTGTTCCAGTGCCTCATCACCCTCACAGTGAAGAGTTTTTTCCAAGTATCCAATGTAAACCTACTCTGTTTCTGTTTAAGGCCCAAGTAAGATGCAGTGAATGGAAGGGAATATTGTCAGCTTGGTCTAAAAAGCCATGGTCCAGGCACTGCATAACAGTGAGAAATGGAGCTGGGGCTGTTGTTGCCAAATTTCATATACTTGTATGGTTATCAGCCCTTCTCTAGTGATTCCACTTCAGGTGGAAAGTGAATCTTTTCCCTCTATCTTCCCCTTAACCATTTCTTTCCATTCAAGACTTGAGTTCTGTGAAAGCTGCCTAAACTTAGCTATGCCTCGTGATGACACAAATCCAGCAATGCCTTCTTGCTTAACTGAGTTTCTGAATCATGAAGAGTAAGAAAAAAATAACACACACATCACAGATCTGAAACTGTGATAAGCTTCTGAGTATTGTTGAGTAGGCTTTGTACATCTTTGTACATCAAGTTCTTACTTATGGTACTGGATAAGCTTATCACAAAAAAAAAAAGGCAGATAATAAAGGGAAAAAAATCCAAGAAAAGTCACATTTCTTTGCATTACTTTCTTACAACTTATTTAAAGGAGAGGGTTTTTTCAATTTAAGTAATTTAAAAAGTGAAAATTATAGTGCACACTAGCAGCAATTAATGTGCATCCTGAAAAAGTTAGTTTGTTCACATCAAAGAAGTTTATCTTCAGAGATCAAAAGACTCAGAAATATTTCTTCTCGCATCACCTTCAATGCTTTAAAGAGCAAATTTCAAAGTTGAAGGAGAATCTGATACTCTGTTGAAATTTCTCTTCAGAGGTTCTAGGGAATTTGATGGAGCCATTGTTTCCTTTGTAAAAGTACAGGCATAAGGTGGAAGATTTAATATTTGCTGTAGGTTCAAATGTGCAAGTCAAACCAACAACATTTTCCTGGTTGTTATTAGCCCATTCCAAAAGAGAAAAATGTAGTGAGACATTTCTAAGTTACTTACAGGTGCCAGAATTTTTTTGTTTGAGACTGGCTTTTCAGCCACCCCTGCACAGCAAAGCTGTGGGGTTCCAATTGCTGCTGGTAAATAAAGGCACTTGACTACCTTTGGATGTAGCATGCTATAATTCACTGAGCCAATTATAGGAAACAGCAGTGTTTTGAATAGTCATAATATAGTTTAAACATCTTGAGCTGATCTGAAATTTTTTATCTGCAGCAGATTATTTTATGCAACTCTGTGTCCACATACTATGGGTTGAAGAGCTTCTTGACAGTAGCTCCTTTTTTGATAGAAAAATATTTTTTATTTAGCTTCTCCTCCCATAACATATACTAGAAAATAATTTTTTGAAATAGAAAAAACTAAACTCCTACCCTTTTCTACTACATATTTCCTTGGATAAAACCATATTTCTTCTCTAAGCAGACATGAAGAGGATATTATTTATACTCACTGAGAAGTTGTCTGTTTTTTCATAACAAATAAATAAATTTAAAAAAAGGATATTTGAAAATTCTTATGAAAAACTTAAAGTGAAAGAACACTCCAGCTCACTGGAGCTTGACAGTCCTGGCACTCTGAAAAGTGACAGCCAACAGCTGAAGTAGAGGACAGGTCATAGAGAGCCAGCAGGGTACCTTCCTCTTCAACTTTTGGATACTGTTAGTTTTTGTGCTCCTGTCCTCCTTCACTTCCTTTTCAAGGAGGGTTAGGCAAAGCTGGTACACTTCCACAGCATGTTATTATGTGTTAACATTTTTTAGAGAAAGAGTGCTGTCAAAAATTCCTCATCTGTCTCTATATCTAAGTCTACTTGTGGTTTATATTGTATAACAATGCTGTAATAATTTACATAATTGAATTGCTCATAAAGGCTATTATGACTGAATTTCTTGGACACATAGATACTGAATTGCTTCAACAATAAAAACATAAAACCACTATGGAGATTAATAAAGCTATCAAACCTGAGGTAGGGTTCTGCAGCCAAGGAAATTTTTCAATTTGGCTGCAACAAAATATGGAATTATGCTGACATTTTCAAATCTGGCTTCCTGACGCCAGTCCTTAGGCACGCAGTCCTTAGGCAGAGAGCTATACAGTCACAGCCTTGTGTGTCTCATTGCTCTGGAAAATCAGCCCCACAGCTGTCAAATTAAGGATTTCATGACACAGCAGAAGCACAAAGCTTACTTGAAAAAGTAAGCTTTGCTACTGAGGCCTGCAAGGATTCATGGTGTGTACAACCCCAGGTATTTCACAGCCAAAAGTAATGATATATTTTGAGTATCCCCCTCCACTAACAATGCTCATGGAGCTGCTGGAGGCCAAGGGCAGAGCCCAGATGTGACAAATCCAACAAGGCTCCCCCAGCCAGGCACTGGAGGAGGCCTATGGCTGCATCTTCAAACACACCTCCTTGTCAGGCTGTGGAGTGTGTGTCAATACTCCTTGCTCTGAGGGCACGGAGCCATGGACTCTTCACCCAACCAGCTCCCCACGTCTCAGTGACGGGCTTGGATTTTGTGTTTATTTACCTCATAGTGACACCTGCTGGAAAAGGAGCTTCATTCAGGCATGGAAGATATATTTTTACTATGAATTAAACATTCACTGGATGCCAGGAACAGGACGTTATGTGAGGCAAAGATCACAGAAAAGACTAGCACAAGTGAAAAACACCAGAGGAGTATTTAGAAACTTCCTGAGAACAGCACTGCAATCTTGTAAAGCAGCCTGTAGCAATTTGCTGAAGACAGGTAGTATTGGATGTCCCCAGTTTTACACCCCAAGCCCAGCACGGTTTGAGTCCCAGAGCAGATTTGGGACAAATGTGCTGTTTCTCTGCACAGTGATTTCCGGGGATGCTGAAGCCCTCTTCCAGATACCTAGTGGGGTTTAATCAATGTATGGGACATGTTCTTCTCCCATTCTCATATTTTAAGAAACCGTTCTTTAGTTTATAAAAGGCATACTTTTCACTTGGAAGTCCTTGTGTACTCTCTCAGCTTCACGAGAGATTCAGAAAGCAAAAAGAAGATAGGGAGGAGATCTGCCACTGGGCATTCAGAAAAGCTATTTTTCTAACATAGCTGTGTAACATTCAACAAACCAAGATGGAATGGGTTTCTCCCACACAAGAAAATACCACTAGGTGTCACTAAATGCCAGGGATTGTCAGTACTGGGCCCAAGATGCACATCAAAGGTAAATACACTCTGCATATTTCTTACATACACTGCTTTATTACTAGCCTTTTTGCAATGAACAAAGTGTGCTGTCATTTTAACTTTTAGCAAGATTTGCATTTGTTTTGGGAAATACCTCTGGCTTCCAAATGGAACACAAAAACCTTCAGCTTTCCAATTTTAATTGGGTATACTTTATTTTATGTACAGCATGGGTGAAACAATCTTGGTCTGTATAAGCCGTTAAATTCTACATGTTTACATTTGAGAAGAGCTACTTTAGTCTCAGGATTAAAATAATGGTGGTGTTTTATCTGGTTTTCCTGCCTCTGTACTCAGAGAGGTTGTACTCAGTGGAATTCTCATAAACATCTCATATAGTCAAAGGAAAAGCTGGCCAAATTGTATTTGTTTTTAGAATTCTTTTGTGTGTGCACATACAACACATACAGAAGTGGTAAAACCAAGGCTGCCAATGAAGCTGCAAACACAGCTTTGTCCTACCGTCCTGTGAATTTTAGAGCAAACTTGAGGGGGACCAACATTTTTGTGAGAGTGGTTTCTCTCTCAGATGGAGCTGTGATTTCCTTAAGCAGTGTGGAAGGACACACAGAGAAAGCAGATTTTGAGTACAGTGGCCAAGCTGATTTTGGGAGGTATACCAGAGGTCTTCCAGCAACATCCCCACACCAGCTCTGCTTGGTTCCCTATCTCAGAGATTGTCTGATCTTTCTTCAGAAAGGAAGGATACAGAGTCAGAACATAATTGCGAGCAACCAGAAAGAGGATTAATAGCACTCAGTGTGTAACTGCAGATGCTAAAGGCAGAGGTAAAGTGTCTCAGTAACACGGGGCTCTGCTGGAGCTGCTGGTACTGGGCTCTGACACACAGCCCTGGGCAGAGCTTCCTTAAACTGGCAGTGCTGAGGATCTCCTGGGAAAAGCTCTGAAGATATTTGTGTTTCTTCAATCAAATATTTGGTGCCAAAGGCAGGGTGGAAGTGTGTGCTGGGAAAGGAAATAACAAAGTGAAAGGTGAATTGCCATTCCTCCTACTGAAGGAACAAAAGGTCCGCAGAAGAAAAAAGTAGCATTTGTGTCTGTTGGTAATGACTGCTCCTTAATGCATGCAAGGAAATTGAAATTACCTACTCATCTTCTGTTCTTTGTCACATGATAGGGACATTTTCTGAGTTATTCTTTTGCCAAAAGTAATTTTTAAAAAATATATATTACAATATATATTTAGTTCAACCTCTCCTCTTCTTAGGAAGAAAATCTCCCTCTAGAATCCCATATTTTATAATTACAGTTTTCTCTGACAGGGAGTAATGAGAGTAAGCCTCTCATTGTTCTGATCATTTAGTTTGGCTATGCTTTTTATCCCCATTCAGGCATACTAAATTTGAACTTCAGTGTAGTCTTCTCATATACAGAGCAGTAAAATTCTTTTTTTCTGGCTCAGTTTTTCCACATAGGAAATGAAGATGACTTTATCTCATGTACCTCATGTTTTAAGGTTTAATACACACATGTTTTCAGAGTGTATTGAAGATGAAAAGCAGTATATTATAAGCAGTGCCTTCTACTTTGATCATAAAAGGAGCATTAGTGCTTTTCCTCATCCCTCAAATAAACAGCAGTGCTATTCCTTCCTAGACATCCATAAAAAGATATCTATAAAACAGGAAGAAAAATAATTATAAGATAAGGCTTCATAAATAAACAAATACAGAAATAAATTATTTTAAGATGACAGTTGAAATCTCTCTCACTGGCTTCTTTTGATGTCCTTGAGGCTCATTAAATTGTGGGTGGCAGACCCTGCTTCCATATTTGAGAAAGAAGCTAAAGTGCTGCTTATGTGCAAGCAGAAGTTTCAAAGGTAATGAGGCTTGGGACCTATAGACCAGAAAGTATAGGTTGATTTGCATGCATTTTCCACCTCTCCTGCTGCTTATTTGCATTGTTCATCATTTTCCAGCCAGCTCAGAAATCCTCAGCTGATTTGTTAATATTTGCACGGTGCTCATAAGCATTACCAATAGTCTTCAGGTAGACAGGGAAAAAAGCACTGGCCCAGTGAACTTCCAATCAAATTACTTGAGTTGTGACACTCTCATTTTCATCTGCTCCTTGCCCTGGATGAGCATCAAAGATTTTCCATAGCAACTGTGAATGATAAATTCACAGAAATGTGTTCTAAATTGAAAGTCTATAATAGAAAGGAAGTGCTGAAATTCCACTTCCTTGGGTTCTATATGTAAGGGATATAGACTTCCTCTATTTTTCTGTGGATATCCTTGTTTATTTTTCTTTCTCTTGTTTCTGTTGGCTTTTTATATTTCTTTTCTTCATATTCCTTTGCTGATTAGGGTTGAGATACACTGCAAATCAAATATCTGTGTAAGGATTGATGTGGAATTGTCTCAGCAGTTATGCTAAAAGCAAAACAGCTTTTTGGATGCTGGTTGACTGCCTTTGCCTAACTTGTGTTACATATGCTGTGTTAGCTTGATAGGCCAGTGGTGCACATAAGCACTGGTAGAAGTGAGATCCCCTGCACTTGGAATGGACTTCTGTGGCAAGGAACATTTGCAGATTGGAGCCCTATATTATGGACTAGAAATAGTATCTTAATTTATTTTCAAAAAGGGGAAGAAAATTCTTTTAACAGCTTACATAAGGTAAAAGACAAGCAAATTCTAGTCCCATAAACAGCTTACATTACAACCAAGTTCATTACCAATTGCTCTTTGTTCCGAAGCTTAACAATTTTCTTTTTCAGTAATGTTGACTTAAACAAGGATACCCCAAATAACACACTGGGGTGTCATAAATGACTGCTCACAGACTGATCACTGCTGCACGTCCATGGTGTCTTCCAACACAGAATGTGAGTGTTTGCTGCTGTGGTGAGCAGCTGTGCCCATGCCAGCCCATCCTGCTGAGTGGCATCACTACCCACAGGTACACAGCAAACATCTGTGCATAGTGTAACCTGAAATGAGTTCCCACCATGATACTCCTTTGGCAAAGGAAAGTAATCAAGAAATGTGAAAAGCAGATTAATTTAGTCCTTGTTTTTATTGTGAGTCACTTTTCACACAATGTTGAAAGACTGGGAAAGAGTCTGGGAGACTGGGCAGAGGGAGTCACAATGAGACAGGAGAAGGTGAAGAGAGCTGTTCACCCCTGCACAGCAATACTCGTATGGAAGATTTTTGTAAAGTGCATCATCTCTTTGTATATAAGCTCCTGCTGAGACTGAATCCTAACTGGGACAAAAGCACAGCACAAGGAAGCTGATACTGCTTAAATCTGTGCTAGATTACTTTCTTCCTTTTTCCTTTCAATGGTTTAAGGAGTCAACAGTAAGCATATCATGTTCCCAGTATGCAGCACTTCTATAAAGGGAACAAAATTTCCTTAGAAACTACAAAGGAGCTCCTGAGCATATGTTATTATCAACAAAGTTTTTGACAATAGGCAAGAAGCAAAATAGAAAATACATTTTTGAGCAGCATTCCTACAGGTTTATTGGAAGTTCATTGTGAAACTACAGTACCCCCTATTAAGCCAAATCACAAAGAATTCATGAAATCAACGACACAGCTATGAAATATATAATCAGCTGTTAGAATAGAAAAAAATAATCATGCTTGGAGAAGAACATTTTGCATTATAAAGGCAGCAACCAGCAGCCACAAATAGGGAAGCAAAAAAGCATTATCTTCTGTTTCCAAACAATATTTGTGCCTGAGATCTGAACAGATTTACAGCTTCCTTTTCTAGAAAACTATGTTTTCACACAAAGTACAGATAAAAAGTAGCATGCAGATAATGGCTAGAAGATTTTAACAATGAGGTGTTACGACCACTCCCTAACCTCCTCAGCAGTAGCTGCTGCTGCTAGGAAGGATCATCTTGCTGCATGACATTGTGGGAGATCGGCTGGTTTTCTCTTCAGCATTAGTCCCCTCAGTGCTGAGCTGGGGCAATCAAAAGCTTGTTTGAATAGTGGAAAAGAAGAATATCAAAAGGCGGATTGGAATTAGCATTCAAAGGAATAGTGTGAAATCTCAAAGTGAGATTACCAGGGTAGTGATACACAGTCACCTCAAAAAAAAAAAGGACTGTTATTTTAAGAAATAAAATTTCACCAAAAAAAGACAACAAAGGGGCCAGCCCCACCAAAATGGTGACTTTCAGATGGAAGGTAAATCTTTAATACAAAACACTTCTTTACCTACTGTTGTGAATTTGGAAAATACATTTGAGAAGATTTTTATCTATGTCAAAAAAAACTAAAATAAACAGATTCACAATTTTATATTTTACCCAGAACCTAAGAAAAAGACACCAAAGAGATTTTTTTAATTAATGTTACTTAAAATAATTTTACATTATACTTGTGAATGAAAAAATACAATAAACCTGTAATGTAAAGCAAGATGATTGGTTTGTTATCTTTGTTACTTGGTTAGAAAAAGATTAGAGTGTTTGGTTGTATTTATTTTGACTAAAATGCTATCTGTTCTTCTCTGGTTTACCACAAAGGCTAGGTGGTCTGGGGGGAGAGTGAGAAAACAAATGCAGTGTAGTGAAATGTGTCTGCAAAAGTCACCAGAACAGAAAGACCTGTATGGAACTAACCTGTAATGTTCCTTTCCCATAATGTTGGTACCTAGCTGTATTAAAGTCAGAACAGCAAGCCAATAGGGTTGTTATGTTACTGTATAGGTCTCCTGAAATGTCACCTTTCTTTCAGGCAAGGTAAGTGAGCTTTTAGTTGTCTTCAATATTTTTTCTTGGTAGATTATTAACTTTGAAAATACTTTTGCCCATCAATTTTAGTTTTTGGTGGAAAATTGGAGACTGCTTTTGAATATTTAGTGGTGAGTGAACCTCAATGTATTCCTCAGATTCTGGGAGAGAGCTGAACGTTGACTACACTTGCAATAGGCATGGTCACATACCTGCTGCATGGGAATATACATGTGTTGTTTAATTTTTTTGCTTTTCCTTTTAAAAAAAGGGAAAATTTTGTGATGATTTGTGGGCTATGCCAGTCCATGGATTACAGTTTGATTAATCCTGTCTTAGAGGTTGGTAAGGGTCAGAACAGCGTGATGCTGAAAAAAAAATTGTCTGTTTGTTTTACTCAAATGATGCATACATCTGTTGGACAATACTAAAAAAATGTTTTTACACTTTGAATCTTAATCTAAAATCAATCACAGAAAAAGCTTGTGCTGAATTGCTAGCTCTGGAGTTTATTTCAGAAGGAATAACTCCCCTCTGTATACCAGAACCTGCCCCACTTAGTTTGAAGAGAGCAGCCTCTGCTCCTGCTTTCAGAGCCATATACAGAGTCGTATTTTGTAAACCCAGAGAAATACATGAGTCCAAGAGAATTCTTTGTCTTTCTAAGCTTCACTTGACTGTCACTGTCTTTTCTGCAATGGAAAAATAATCTTTTTTTGTTTAAACCCATTTCTTTTACCGAAAGAACAACAACAAAAAAAAAGACCAGTATTTTTGTTCCTTTTGAAGTTGCCCTCAGAGCAAAATATGACCCTCTGCTTCACAGTTAGAACATCTGAGAAACTTCTTTCATTGATGTTAGCACATCCCAGTGACCAGATGAGTTGTCTCAGACTGACATGTGTTTTTGCTTCTGTATGTGATTTATCCATTCTTTATCCAGAGGAATAGTCCAAATCAGCATTGATGCCTTTTGGGAGCCACACGGTTCCTTCCTGCTCTACAACAAAGATGTCTCTGCTGTGGCACTGCATTCCTGACAGCTGACACACCTGCACAAAGAACCCAACACATCAAACTGCTCTATGCAAATTCCAAGGCTAGATAAGATAATGTGTAACATCTGAATTTATTCTAAAAAAAATTACAAATCCTTGAGTTCCTTCTGCTTCAAGTCCCTCTATCTCTTTATGCCTCAGATGCTGTTTGCCCTCTTTCTCCTGCATACATGCTGCCCACATCCCACCTTCCTGGACCACACAACATATTGCAGGACTGACAGGGTGGTTTCTGTGTACCAGTGAAAGAGTGGAATGGCTGCCTTCGGTTTGTTCTGCTAAAAGGAAACATTTTCTGTGTAAATCCCCCAGCCCTCTAGACTATCTTGTGTTGTATTTGGTAGACGAAAAAGAAGTAAGAGTTAAGTAACTGCAAAAAAAGGGAAATTACTCTGTTTGCAAGAACATAATGATTTTGTTATTTTAATTGCAAGCCTCTTGATGAGGTACTGACAGAATTTTAGAATCAGTTCTTCAAAATGTTTACCAGCAGATGGTTGAAAACAGCTAACTGTATGTGAATGTGTATGTTTTGGGCTTTTTTTTCTAAACAAAATTTGCATCTGTGCATCCTGACCTGCTTCAGGAGGGTATCAGTTCACAGGCCATCAGCAGAGCAGTGCAGAGTGACACAGCTCAGACTGATGTGGTCTCAAGAAAGTGCTAAGCCTGTGCACATTTCTGTGCTCAATGGCTCTTTCACTTGTACAAAATAGATGGAATATTTTACATGTGTAGTCATATTGCTGCCTGTAGATTATTGCTGTGGATGTGATCAGTGTCTTCTGTAATTTTGCATATTTGCATGTCTGCAGGCACTTGAACCTTGACAAATTCAGCTGAAAACAAGGTGTTGCAAACAAGTAAAGGAGCCTTCATGTATTACTGCTATTGACAGTTTTATTCAGTGTGCTAAGCTGCTGTGCAAAAATCCACATTCAGAAAAACACTATAAAGGAGGCACCCTGACACAATTATTTGGCTGGATCAGTTCTGCCTGCTCCTGCAACCTGATCCAGCTGACACACACAAGTGGACTGAAACCCCAGCCTTGTCATGCAGCCAGGTTATTGACAATTGCTTGAATAAAACAAAAGAGATTCTGCAATCATCAGGCTTTCAGAAAGTTCAGCTAATTTACATCGCAGTTACTGAATATTAGTCTTGCCTTCTTCATGTAGTATTAAATCAACAGCTTGCTCAGAAATAATAGCTGAGACAGGGAATGAGTAAGTCCCCTGTGTGCATGCAGTGATGGTTACCTGAGTGATGCTTAGGCTAATGCACATCTCATGGTACAGAACAATTTGACTTCTTTTGTAGGAGATGAACAAGTATCTTCATCTTAATTCTCTGAGGTCATGGTTTTTTGCCTGACTTTCATCCAGTAAGAGAAGTATGGTTAATAGGCAGATCTATTAATTTGAATGAGATTAATCGGATGAATCAGATTAATACCTTGCTGTACATTCTGTGAAGATAATGATTATTTTTGTAGTGCAAAACATCAATGCAGGGTCACTTTTCCCTCTGTAACTTTTGATGTAACTTGAAAAAAACATGCAATGCCATCTAAATAGATAAAAAAATCAGGTATTTGCTTTTAAAAGGCTCTCATGTCTACTATACAATACATTACTCTGTTAAACTTCTACACCAGCTCTGGAAATTTAAAAATATATTTTTGATCTGCCGTAGCTGATTCATGTACCTTTCATAGGATACTTGGCAACAGAGCAAATCAATTTGTAATAAGAAACCACTGCAATATTAGTTCAGAGACACACACCAGGAAAACATCATAAAGCATGTAACAGGTAGGTTCCAGTCACTAATTCTTAATTGCTACCTAGGGGTAAAAAAAAAAATCAATTTTCTGTAAAATTTCAGTAAACCTGCAGTCTAGTTAAAAACATGAACTTTAATAAAATATATTGCAGGACCAAATGAGTGCACCAGAAATGCTGATGATTTTAAATCCTTCTTCTGTACTGCCTACATTAGGAAGAGTGAAGCATACCACACTCACAATCTTAGAAAAGATTTATCTCTGCTGAGCCACCCCTCCAGGGACACACAGTCTGGTGGCTCAGATCTCATTGTAGTATCTCACAACTGAGACTTCCTCAGACAAACAAGTGACAGCAGCTGGACTTGCTGGATCATTGTTGTGCCATGTTCTGCTTTTGGAGGTTTCACACTGCTGGCAACTCTGAGCCACATTCTCTGGACTTCATGTGATCAAAGCAGGAGGACTAAACACAGTTCAGGAGACATAAAAACATGCACTCAGGTCCTTCTGAAGTTAGTAGAGTGTCAATGTGTGTTAAAGTGCTTTGTAGAAAAGGTATGAAATTAGTTCTGAACTTAAAAGTTCATTACTGAGTTATTGAAAGGAGCTTCTGTAAGCAGGGTATTTACATAAGTGGCAGCTGAGGTACCCTTGACAGCATAACTTGGGTTGGGATGACTCTGCTAATGTTCCATGTGGCAGCTGAGCTCCATGAAACCACAGGTCAGTTGATTTTGGTACCTGAGGCAGTTGTTATCTCACCTTTGACTGCAGAGAAATGGATTCATAACCACCAGAATCATAGAATGGGTTGGGTTGGAAGGGTCTTAGTGAGCAGGGACATCTCCAACTAGGTCAGATTACTCACAGCTCTGTCCAACCTGACCTTGGATGTTTCCAGGAATGGAAACATCCACCATCTTACTGGACAACCTCGCCCAGTGTTACATCACCCTCATCACAAAAGTGTTTTTTTCTTATATCTAGTCTAAACCTTCACTCTTCTAATTTAAAACCATTACTCCTTGCCCTATTGCAACCGATTCTACTGAAAACAAACCTGTCCCCATCTTTCTTATGAGCACCCTGTCAAGTACAGAGGGCCACAAAAGGTGTGACCAGAACCTTTTCTTCTTCAGGCTGAACAACCCCAGCTCTCTCAGCCTGTCCTCAAAGGAAAGGTGCTTCAGTCCTCTGATCATTTTTGTGGCCCTTCTCCAGACCTGCTCCAACAGGTCCATGTTTCCTGTTCTGGAGTCTCAGAGCTGTATTCAGAACTCCAGGAGGGGTCTCACCAGAGCGGAGTAAAGGGACAGAATCACCTTCTTTCACCTGCTGATCGTGTTTCTTTTGATGCATTATGTCATTGATGAAGGTATTAAACTGTATTGTATAAATCCTAGAAAAAATAAAAAAATTGGGCTCCATATTCTGTTTAGCAAATTCTCAAGTGTAAGTAGTATTTGTCTTATCTCTAATTTATGTGCATATGGCATAATCCCTTTTCTCTTTCTTTCTTTCCCTTGAATGAATTTTCCTAACTGATCCTGTGGAGCAGAGATTACTCCATAGTAGAACTTTCCTCCTCCACCATTGTGCTAAATAAATTGAAGGAAATGGCTGTGATACTCTCTAATTACTAACAAAGGAAAGAAGTTATATGGGCAAATATAATTCTGAAACCTATGTTGTCTAAGACCAGAATAAATTCTTATGTAAATAATGTGTTGTATTCATTATATATATTCTTTCAGAAAGCTATGGGGAATTTCCCACTTAAAATCACAATGAAATTTACCAGATATTGAGAGCTGCACTGTGCTAGCATTTCTGGAAGATGCTATTTTCCAGGGCCCTGCAGTGTGAACTGGTGCAGATTCTATATGAATTATTATAAATTAGTTTTCAGCTGCAAAAATAAAACCTTGTGTTCAGGTACTTATCCTGGAGCTTGTTATGTTAGCTAATTTTAAAAGTAGATTGAAGTAGAAAATCACATAAAAAGGAGATAAAATTGTATATGACTCACAACGTAGAAAAAACTCAACCCATTGTAACAAGCAGGTATTCAAATATTTTCAATGAAGATGAAACCATCTTTAAAAAAGATGTTTTGGATATATGTTTTTTTTTTAAATAAAGGAATCCATGCCTTTCTTAGATCTGTTTAAAAAACACCCTATCATGGCAAATGTTATTTCTGTGGGCAGCATTTCCTGTTTTCACTGTGATCTTTATTTTTCACAAGGGTGGAAATAAAGTTACAGCTGTTTCTGTTCATTACTTCCATGACCCTCCTGATGGGAGGGTCTAGTCCTCTTCTTGGGCTCCTCTGTGCTGCTGCCATATTAGTAATTTCCAGTGTCCTGCTAAGGCAGCACTTGTAGGAGTTTTGTAGGTCTATGCTGCTTATTCAAATCCACTGACTCCAGATTTATATTTCTTTTCCAAGCAGTGGAGTTTTCTGCTCTTGCCAAGACTTGACACAGCTGCATTTCTATGACCAGGCAAGGATAACAAGGCA
The DNA here is from genome assembly GCA_024734555.1 of Trochalopteron elliotii. Taxonomy (NCBI): domain Eukaryota; kingdom Metazoa; phylum Chordata; class Aves; order Passeriformes; family Leiothrichidae; genus Trochalopteron; species Trochalopteron elliotii. Next base: position 939,758 of record JANPWX010019802.1, read on the forward strand.
CTTGTGGTAACATTCTCCACATCTGATACACACACTTTAAAAGAAATCACTCGCCTGGCAGTTGGCTATCTGACACTCTTCTGAGATAAAAATAGATCCTGTTTCAGGATGTTCCTATTCAAAAACCTGTTTTCTGTCTGAATCAGTGTATACTGCAAATAACTGCATAAAGTGCTCATGAACTGTGTGCATTTGTGCATCAGAATTTCTGTGAATAATGTTTTGTTCAGAGCAGTGTTCCATGTCCAAAGCTTCATGATCCCAGGAGTATGGAATATAAACTCCACTAAACAAAGCAAATGTTAGCTATATAATGTGAGCTATCTCCAGGGTAGAAGTGCAAGAGACATTATCTCCAAGTAAAATAGATCATTCCTTTATGAACAATGCCATGTTGCATCTTGCTTTAGGCTGTGTACCATACTCTCACAACTACATTTTTTACCCTGGTAATTTGCCAGCATCCTTTATCCGTATGCAGCCAGTGGCACGAGGTGTTCAAGTGACCTACAAGGCTTTTGAAGCCTTGCACTTTGCAATAAAGAAAGATGAAAGTATAGTCTTGAGAACATTAGGGAAACAACATCAGATGGAGAGGGAACTGCTGCACAGAGGCATCAGGTGAACAAAGGAGTTTAATCATATGTGTAACTGGGACAACAAGAACTGCTATTGCTGAAACAAGTTGTGTGGGGAGGGTTTAGTACATTTTCTACGAAATCTGTCTTCAGTAGTATTAATGTCATGTCAAGAGCTGGAGGTGACTAAGAGATTCCAAGACTGATAAGTGAGTGAACAGTGAATACCATTTATGCTGCTTACTGAATAAAATACCAAGACAGACTTGAAAATATTGCAATCCCTGGAGAGTCCATGATATCTGGGAATACACATCATGGTAGTACAACAGACTTAGAAAAAAACTTAGGAAGAACCAAGGACTCTGTTTTCCACAGCTGCATTTTGCAACTCACCCAAAGAGTCATACAGAGAGGAGAAGGTGAATTTCAGAAAGCAAAGGAAGAAAAATAAGTTTTCATAGATACATTTATTAGAAAACCTCTGTATTCTTAAGGCAGAGGGCCACGGACTGAGAAGCAAGTTGCTACACCCCCATTTTAGCACTGAAAATTATGAAGTCTTTGGGACTACATTCCCCACAGAACTAGAAACCTTTTGAGGGCTGATATTGTCAGGTGCTAGGACGACGGGGAAAATTTATTAAATTGGTACCTAGTTGTCAAGTGTTGAGCAGGGTAAAAACAGCTCATGAATTTTGGAAGTCTTGTTTTGTCCCAGGAAGTTAAAACTGGCCATTTAACAATATTGTATATAATTCTGTAGTCTTAAGCAGAGGCATAAACATGTAAAATTGCACAGCTGTTTAAGGAAATATAATCCTAGTGTTTGTAATCTAGCAAGGCAGAGATGTAGGATTTAACCACTACATATTCACACAAGAACAGTTGCATATGGCTGGTGCAAGTTCTGTCATTACTTCTGTGACTATATTACAACACAGATATGACCAAAACAGCTTTAAAATAATATCTTTGGGAAATAGCAGCAATATTGCTAATCATACAAGTACTCTGATTTCATGGGTGGGTTTTAAATCTTTCCTTGAGCTCTCTGCTATGAGAACCTGAACAACCTGCTATGAAACTGATCCAGATATAACTCTCAATGTGGTAGTTACTGTAGAGTTGTTCAAAATAGTGCTGCTTAGAGAAGCTCTTTAAACAGATGCACCTGAGAAATTGTTCCTCCTCTCAGTCTATGTTTGTACACTGAGGGGGCATTGATGTGTTTATCAGCTCTAAGAGCCACACTTCATCTGTCTTGAATTGATGTGCAGTTTGTATCACTCTGCTGTGCCAGTTTATGGTTAATAATGACATTTGCCCTTGTTTGAAAAAGCTATTTAGCAGTCTGACCACATATCCCAGCACACAGACAGCAGGAGCTGATAACAGGCAATGGCAGCTCAGCTGTGGGAAGACAGAGGAAATTCTAAAAATCTTCACTGAGTTACAGGAATGGTCACTGATATGAGAGTTCCCCTTCCCTAGCTGCAGCTACTTCCTGGGAAGTAGCTAGTGCTAGTCCTAATGTTCTAGTGCCCTAGAGCAGTCAGGTGCTCCTCAGGAGTTTTTGGCTGTGAGATCAGCTACATGAGTTAATCTGATGTTGAAAGTGTGCAGCACCTTCACATGTTCCCTTCCCACCTTTCAACTCTGCTGCTCTCTGTTCCTTTTCAAACTCACTCCTTCCCTTGAGTCACACCTAGCAAAGTGTCCTCTAGAAAAGGCTGTATTTTGAAATTGCATTTTCTTTTCAATGTTGGGTGGTGGGTGACTTTGGAAGATTCTAATGTGCTTGTGTTTTACACAAACATTTCAGTGATGAGATCCAGCCTGGACTGGGGTTAGATATAGCAACGGCTGTCAAGGCAACAGAATTAAGATTATGAAACACTAAAGATATATGTGAGTGTGATCAGTCTGCTTTAAACGTCAGGATATTAAAAAATGCCATTATAAAATGAATTTCAGGACAGAGCAACATGGTCCAGTGGATGACATCCCTGACTATGGTGGAGGCCTTGGAACTGGATGCTCTTTAATTTTTCTTCCCACCCAAGCCATTCCATGATTTTATGAAGAATCTGGAAGAAAAGTGAGTGGAGAAACTAACAGCACAGAGCAGCTTATAGTTGCTCAACAACATGGACAAGTGCCAGTCGGGTTTCACTAGGTAACCCTTGGTTCTACCCAGCTTGACCAAATGAGGAACCACTGTTCCCAGAAGCTGGCTGGGTGAAGGAGCCCCTGTTGGCACTGCTGCCCATGCTGGGAGGCCAGCAGGGAGCAGAGGATGTCAGGGTAGTGCCTGTACACCTGGACAGGTTGCAAATGGCCACTGAGCTGCAAAAGTGACCTGTTCAAAAAGTCATGGTGTGAACCAGGGAAATAGGCAGCACTGCTGTTTGAGGTTTTCCCAAGAGGCACAGGAATTGAAGGAAATAGCAGGCAGTCCTACATTGTTTTGCCATGTAAGTGGAGGCTAGAATTAAAAGCCTCTTTTACTCCAATTTCTTTCATATAACACTTATAAATCAGTATAAAGATAGCTGCAAAATTAGTCACAATCTGTAGCAATTGTTACAGAGGTGAGTATGTAATCATGCCTTAAAAGAGCTGTGATTTCCTGACATGTCTCCATAGCCTGATTTGAGTCATTTACTTCTTGAAATCTCAACTTCAGGGACAGCTGAGTGCACTCTCAAAGCTGTAGGTTAGCATATCTTTTCCATTAGTCATTTTTATTAATCTTTCTCTATCTGAAGAAAAAATGTACAGTATGTGTGTCTCTGTGCAGAGTTATAAAAATCTGATTGCATTTTATTTTTAACCCATCTGGTGCCAGCATTTTGTAGTTGACTGGAGCCTGCTGAAGTGAGAAAGAGCAGGAAGGAAGGAGGTGGTTGATGAGAACAAGCAACAGACAATGCCTATGAGATTTTACAGTACAAAGAGATACAGTGAAGAAATTCCTGTACAACCTGTGTTGTGTGAAGGGAGGTCAGTGACATACAGGTGGAGAGAAACCCTTAGCTCTGCCATGTTTAGATTAGTTCAACTCATCCTATGCCCTTCCTTCCTTGTTTTATAATGGAGGGAGTGACACTGTCCACCACAGCAGAGCTGGTGTGGATGTTTTCACAGAGATTTAGACCAGATCCAAATGTCTGCAATGTAAATTTGCCTGTTCTTCACCCTCCTGGTGAAATCCCATGAAACATTTGAACTGGAAAATGGGATTTGTGGGGAAAAAGGGTTGAGTGTGATTTATTTTCCCAGGAGTATGAAGAATACAATAAAGGTCTGATCCTCTGTCAGGGAATATGGGGAACCAAAAGAGTCACTGCTGAAAAGGCCCCCATGATTGACATCCAGTCAGGAGAACTCCAAAATGTAACATCAATCCAATTAAAAGAATATGAACGTTGTCAAAGGACACTTTCCAAATAAATTAACAGCTACTGTAGCCTGCACCATCCCATGCAGACTGTATTTGGTGATCCCCCTGGCCCTTAAATAGAATTGTTTTCCAATGTATTAAAGTGTCTTCCTAAAATTGTTGGTCCTAAGGCTTCTGTTGCAAGACTCCTCTGTTGCTTGAAGAACAGTGATTCTCCAGTCCCACATCTGGTAGGTGATCATTTTGGATATTTATTTCCAAGTATGGAAGCCATAGAATAAGGTTTCCAAGATATTTCATCAGCTGACCTCCACATATCTCTCATGTAAGGATGCCAGCATAGTTTTATCCTAGGGCCACAGATTGCCTCAGGTAATCCAGTTCCATTTCATAGGATTGTTTTTATTTGAGCAGCCCCTGCACTGAATAGAAGCTTGTCTCCATGTCTGACATGGTATATAATTATTTTTGTCTGGTTGACAAGGTACCTGCAAAATGCCAGGTAGAGCAAGGCTCTAACTCATGCAGGTTTAATGAAAAAAAATACCCTGTAGGGTGCCATGCTGCTGCTTTCCTTCATTTCATGGGGTCTCTGCTCTCATGATTGGAGAAAAAACAAGGAAACTTACACTGTGTAGGAACATTGATTGGCCTGATTTTTTTTTTTTTTAATATTTTGCATAAGAGTTGCTGACATGTGCAAAAACATTTACTAGGTGTGATCAAGAAGTAAATTGTGCCTGCCCTCCACCATGGTCCAGCAAATTCTTCCAATAGCAAAACCAGTAAGTTAATCACAGTATTTGCTAACTCAATCTCATTGTTCATATGCTGCTTCTCCAGTAGAGTGTTGCCCATTGAAACTGAGGGTTTACATGTTGTTCATTTGAGGCAGGTGTTTCTAACTGTCAAGAATACACTAATTACTATTTTTCTAATTAAATTAGGCTTTTTAAAAAGGTTAACCATGACATTTTAATAGCTTCAGCTCATATTGATATTCTGAGGACACACATCAGCTCAGCCACTTGTGACTGAAAAGGATGTTTTTCCAATTAAGAAATCTCTTTTTAAGGGCTTCTCCTAAATGACATCTATTTTACAGGGGGATGTGGACTAGAATATAATTTGTTTCCCTGGCTGCACAATCTCATAGTTCAGCAAGTAGCCCTGTCAAATTGTTTTGTTACAAAATTTTAACCTTCATGATACAAATCATTTACAGTGTCCAACAGACAAAAATAAAGAATAAAAAAAATATTATGAATAGTTATTTGTAGTCAATCCATGTACATTTCTTTCCAATGCATCAGGGAAAATCCTAAAGAAACCCAGAGAAAATTTATAGACATACCAGATTCATTAAACAGTGTCTCTGAGACTTCAAAATACTTCACAAAGTAAGAACAGACTGCTGGAATACAGCTATAGTTCCTTTCATTTTGCCTTTACAAATTGCACGTGAGGTCCCCTGCAGGGATTTGCACTTTATTCTCTTCTGTATTGCCCAAGAAAAAGAAAAAAAGACAGGAACTCTCTTAGGTGGCCTACAGATAAACACATGTTCAAAACTGTATGGATACAGCCAGGTGAGAGGGTTAAAGTTGGAAAAAGGAATCAGTAAGGCAGTGACTTGGTATTTCTGCAGCATGTTTAGTGAATTTCTATCCAGTACAAGGAAATAAAAAGGAAGGAATAAAACATTTGAAGAATGGGAAGAGAATATGGCCCTTTGGTGACATAAGTCAGCTTCTTCACACAGGAAGGAAATAAGATTGTGATTGTCCAAGAGGGTCCTTGAAGACGAGGACAAGTAATTTATCCTTGTTGAAACACAGAGGAAGTATTGAAGGAATGCAGAGTACAGAATGATGTCCACAACTATCAGACCAAAGACAAAAAAGATCTTGTGGCTTTTTTTCATTCTTTGTTTGATAATTGGTAGCAATTATCAGGCCAAAATTATACTATTGATTTCATACAAATTTTGAAAGGTCAAAATCAGGAAAAAGCATTTTGTTTGCACTTAATGTTTGAAATGATGTTTTAGCTATTTTAATTTTGAAGTACACTTTGAAGATAGTTACCATTACTGAGAGTTGGTGGGATGAATCCCATGACTGGAGTGTGGCTGTCAATGGCTACAGGCTGGTCAGAAAGGACAGGCAAGGCAGGAGGGACAGAGAGGTTGCCCTCTACATCAAGAAATGGTTGTCACCTGTGAGCTGGGAAATTTTCATGAACACTGTCTTCAGTAGAAAAAAATTAATTACTCAAATCACACTAAATAACCTAACTTAACTGTAAACAACAATATAACTTTTAAGAAACATTTACCTGTTTAACTAAGCTTAAGGACAATGGATATTGTATTTACATGAGTTTGTCTTACATTCTAAAAGGTTTTAAATAACAAATTTTCCATATTGAAATATTCTGTGACACTACTGCACCACGGAAGGAAATATTTTGAGAGACATTTAACTAGGACTGGGAATAACAGCCTCAAATTTTATTTTGTTATAAATATGTGATTTGGTTTTGTACCACTGCTCAAACTGTGTTTAAGTAGAAAGGAAAGAGAATGGACAAACTCCTTGACAGGACAAAGGAGAAAGAAATGCTGTCCAAAAGTCTCCATTAACCTAAAAAAGCATTAAATGATCAGATGTTAGCTGACTTTGGAATCAGCAGTGCCTGGAACTGATTATTTCTGTCTCTGTCAAAAGGTCTAGCTGCAGTGAACTGAATTACTATAGATGGTTTCAAGGGATAAGGAAAGATAAACGAGCCAAATGAAAAAGCCTGCAGGAAATTAAATGAAAATACAGACTTTGTGCTCTGACACAATATCACTGCTAAAACTGAGTGCAAAGGAAATAATGAATTCATTAGAACAAGCACATGGGCATTAAATGTTATTGCATCCAAATAATTTCTGACACAACTTTCCTCTGTAGAGTATGACAAGGTGGTGACACCATACATACAAACTTCCATCCTGTTTCAACTTTGAAGCATATTTAATGTTTTTTTGCTTGTCAGACAAGATTCAAGCAATTGTACATCAGAATGTAAAGACACTCAGGCAATGATCTCTGAATTCTGTTCTTTATTACTTTTTGAAATAAAGTATGTCCATTTGCTTTTCCTAGCTTGTGCTACGTAGCAGAAAACCTCTGACTACATATTTCTGTGACGGATGGAAAAGATTTTGTTGAAAATAAAAAAGCTTGCAATAAATGGCATAAATTGATAATCCAAGACAATATATGCATAAAAAGAATACACAAGCCCATAATAAGCTGCTAAAATGGAGAGGAATACATGAGGCAGTGCATGTAAAGCATATTATCTAACCATCTGGTATTAAATCCTTTGGAAAAGAGTTGGAGGTCAAAGTACCTGATGTAATTAAGCCTTCTGCACACTGGTAGTATGACATGAAGGGTGAGAAGAGAGCTTGTTGACACTCATGTCTCTTAATTTAAAAAAATGTTTCACTCACTAATTTTAATAATAGACACATTTAGGACATTATAAACTTCTTTTAGAACTCACTGTTTAGTCTAGTAGGCAGTTAGGCACCCCAAACTTTTTAACATAATCATTAACTTGTTCATTAATGGGGAAATGCTCATTGGCTTATGTTATTGGCTTATATTATTTATATAAAAACATATATAAACATGTCTATGAACTTTGCACCCTTCTTACTCATTTTATTGCATTCAGTGTGCCCCTGTGACTGAAAGGATAAGTAAGGATTTAACAGGTGATAGGAGTAATCTACGGAGCTGACCCCATTTCCTTTGCCCAGCTGACTTTTACACACAGCTGTCTGCACTGTACAGAGGATAAAGAATAAAGACATTTACATGAGATAAGAGGGATGAATACGTATCTTCTCTTTCATAATTTTAAATAATGTGTCACAAACATATCTTTCACCCCAGTAAGGCAGTAGGTTTTTTTTTCCCTTCTCTCTCTTCGTTGTTGGATTAAAGCATCGAGATGTTGGGATCCAATCCAGGATTTTGGACAAGATGACCCAAAGGTTCTCTTCAATGCCAGCAGTTCAAGTAGTCTGGTGAGGAGTGAGGAGTGAGGAGTGTCACCTTTGTGTAATAGTCCCAGAAAGTGAGATAACAGAAAGAGAAAATGGCATTATTGGGTGTCATGTCTGGTGTGCCAACTCTGATTTACCTCAGGTGATGCTGGTACAGAGGTGTCCCAGGCCTGGGAGCAGTGTAGCCCTCATCTGCCCCTCTTCTGTATATCTCACCAGCTGGATATAGCTGAAATAGATTGAAGAGAGAACAGATAATCTCACATAATAAATATATGATGAGAAATATATCCAGTGTCAGAAAAGATTTTGGAACATGGGAGATGTGAAGGAAGAGAAGGAAAATACAAATAAAGGGAATATATAAGGTATTTCTCCCCAGAGTTTCTGCACCCTTAAGAGCAGCTCTTCAATTTCTTTCAAAAACTATGCCTTTACACTGCTGTGATTTAAAAAGGAAAATAGGCACTTTTTTTTTCTTATTGTAAGCATGAGGGAAGGTAAAATCAATTGTCTAAATATGCCACAGGCACTCTATATCTTCTACCAGGCATAAAGTGGTCTCCTGCATTCCACACTTTAACATACATCTGTTTTGTCTGTGAGTAATTGAGGAAAGGAGTGATTAGGGTCTGTTGGTGAAATTCTGATGATGATAAATGATGATCACTAATTATGATGGGTCTTTCTGTGAGAAGATCTATTAATGCTAATATGAGTTAGTTCTATTTCCAGCAAAGGAAATCCAGCTCCTTCTATCAAAAAGTCATCAGCTAATTTCCTATATCAGGAACGTAACAAGAGCTGCCTATTCCCTCCCTTAGCATTTGTATGAGAGAGTTTTTCTGACCCTTGACATTGCTCAGTTGATTAACTGGAAAACAAAAGCAGGGGATGGACAACTAAATGTCTAATTAGCTTATCCTCAGCAATTTAGAGCAAGTCTATTTGCAACACATTTAGCTTATACCAGATGTTGTTCAAGGATGTTTATTTGAATGTGATGAACAACTTACTACACCATTCACTTGATCTGTGAAGTGTTTTTCCTCATGTTACCAGTGTATTTCAGCATTTACATGGTTCCTATTGTGGCATCGAGAGTTACAGAAATCTCACAAATAAAGATCTTTAAAGGTCTTTAAAAAGCCCACAAAAGCCCAGGGTTTTGTGGGGTGATTGCCCTCCATTGTTTCCCTCTTTCTCAGACCTTTTGTTAAACTGAAGTAGATGAAGTAACTGGAGGTGTTTGGAACAGTTTTAAGTTTTCAACTCGTAAATAAACCTGTGTGTTTCTTTGCTTCAAATAAAATTCCTTTGCAACTAAAGACACAAAAGCCTAAACTCAATAGACATCTTTCAATGAATTAAATTACATCCGAGATGACATTTATCTAAATCTAGGAATTATAGCTGAATTATAGCTAGGAATTAGAGTTGAAGAAAATTACTAGGGATTCAATTTTTGGAAAAGTGAAATATTTTCATGTCCAGGAAGTAGAAGGAACAGTATTTTACCAAAACCTAGACTGCCTGTAGCAGTGAGCAGGTATATAAACCAGCCTTTAACTACCTAAAAAGCTGACATTTCCGTGTAGGGAGGCTATCTTTAGACATTTCTTTGTTGAAACTCTCTGATTCTCCATTGCTCTTATGAGAAGTGGAGGTGCAGGGTGTGTTCCAGTAATTTACTGCATAGCTGGTGGCAAACCATACCCACAGCTGGCTGCTGGAGTCAGAGTTGGATTAAATCCTAATTGTAGAATCATAGAGTCATTCAGGATGGAGCAGATCTTGAAGATAATCAAGTCCAAGCACTAAAGCAGTGCTGCCAAGACCGCCCTAGACCTTGTCCCCAGGTGACAAGTCTGCACATATTTTAAAAAACCTCAACAGATTGGGACTCAACAACTTGCCTGGGCAGCCTGTTCCAATGCCTGAAAGCCTTTTCTGTGGAGGAATTTTTAATAACATGTAATCTAACCCTCCCCCCACACAACTTGAGCCATTTCCTCTCATCTTATTGTTTGATATTTGAGAGGAGAGAACTTACCCCCATGTGGCTACAACCTCCTTTCAGGTAGTTGTGAAGAAGGTCCACCCTTGATCTGCCTCCCTTTCTCCGGGCTACACCGCCCCACCTCCCTCAGTTTCTCCCCATATGAGTCACACTCTAGACCTTTCACCAGCTCCATTGGTCCTCTCTGGACATACAGTAGCATCTCTTCATCCTTCTTGCAGTGAGGAATCCAAAACCAAACACACAATTTGAGGTGCAGCCTCAGCAGTGCTGGAGTCAAGGCAGAAGTGCTTCCCTGAACTTCAGGCTCTGTTTTTTATTCGGCAGGCAAAGTTCTTCCCCAGCACAAGTTCTTCCCCAGCACTAGTGAAAATGGAGACTCAAGTCTGGGTCACAGCTGGCATCTTCAGTCACTACTACAGTCAGCACACAATCACAACCCTTTTTGTAGTGTGGGGCAAATTCTTTTACTCTGTTAGAGACTTAGCTCCCTGACTCATCTCAGTTGTTGCACCTTCCCCATTGCTGAGGAACCTTTGCAAGAGGCTTCAAAGGCAGCTGAGGTGTATCCTGAAGTGGATGAGCCTTCCTGATGGGACTCCACTGGTATGAGAAGAGAGTACCAGTGTCTGGGCACATTTGGGGCTGTGAGGGAGGCTCAATAATGGAGCTGAACAAAACACTTTGACTTTGGCCTTGGGATTTCCTTCAAAGGCAGTGTAGACTTACCCTGTCTTCCTGGAGACCTGTACAGAATTCTTGAGAACAAATATCCTCAAAGTCTGTTTGATTGATGGTTGCTGTTTTAAAGTGTTGCAGAAAAGTATGCATCTTATCCCTACAATTTAACAAGGTCATAACTGTGCTGTAATCTCGGGGGATTGCCAAAAATGAAAGGAATGAGAGCATGCTTATTAGATTTGCTAATGACACTAATCTGCAAGGGACTGTGAGCATGTTGGAAGGCAGGATTTGAATTTAAAGTGATCTTGACAAATCGAAGGTATGGTCTGAAATAAATAGGATGCTATTCACTGGGGATAGATATAAGGAACTGCATTTAGGCAGGAATAATCAGCTGCACAAATAAGAGGGGAACAACCATTTAAGTAGAAGATCTTTGTGTGTAGGTTTTATGGATCACAAAGTGAGTACAAGTCAACAACTCCATGTCCTACATTTCCCTGACTGCCAAAGAAACCCAAACCCAGATATTCTGCACTGAATAATGAAAACTCCAGACTGTGGGGATGTGCACAGTCGTACTCCTTCTTTCCTTGGGACCAGCTATGCCACAGCTGGACTGCCCTATCCCACTGGAGTACTGTCTCAGTCCAGTAAAATGTTTGAAGTGAGACTACAGAAGATTCAACAAGATTCAAGTGCTGGATGGTCTAGAATACATTACTTAAGAATAAATTGATTAAATTAGTTGGGTTTAGTCTTTGCATATTGCAGAAATTGCTATGTGGATGTCTCAAAATAATTTGTGATGGGTAATTAAGAAAAGTAATGTGTGGTGTGTGGTTTCATTTGACTAGACCTGCAGCTGCAACTGGAGATGTCTAAAGGTATTTTTGCAATAACATGATTTTAAACCACTGAGTTAGACACTGGAAATGGTTTGTTAAGATCTAAGGCAGGGCACTGGTGTTCTGTCTCTATTTGGGGACACCATTAAGGACAGGTTAGTTAATTATCTGTCAGGAATGACACAGACACAGCTGATATTTTTTCAGGTAGAGAGGTGATTTGGATGGTTTTGTGAGGCCTCTTCCAGCTGCATCATGAGCTGTGTCTTTTGGATATGAAGGCAGGAAAGGCTCTGAGAGAAAGGTAATTAGGCTGCTTGTACTTGACATTGCAGAACATGATATTGTTTTTGGAGGGATTTCTTTCATGCTTTACTTACAGTTGCAGCTATTTCCTTAAGTGTATTTTCCTTGACATTTTCATCATTTCCACCTATTTCTTCTTTCTTCTCTTTTTCTCTCCTCCCTCAATATCAAAGAGTAAATGAGGTTGTCCCTCAGATGAGAATAAATTCAAACTGATGACTTCTCTGCTGCTGTAGTGGGTATTGTATTGACCCTCACCTTGACCCCCCTCTAACTACCTGCTCTTGAGGGATGCTTTACCATGGTGTTCAGTGTGTTCTCAGCTCAGTGTTTGAGGAGATATGCAAATACTTTGGCAAATCAATTGGAGATTGATCATAGATAAACCGTTTTGACCTCATGCAGAATTTATCTGAATATTCAATCACAAAATACTGTCATTGTTAATAAAGTACTACATACACTTTGAGAAGACACAGGCTGGAGAACAACAGTGTGCAGCTGCACACATGCAGCCTATTTAGACCAAGATTGAATTTTGCACAGAAAAAAATCAGGGTTGAGTTGCACACAAAATTGAGACCAAACCCCTATTAGACAAATTCAAAGGTTAGCACATGGTGCAGAATCATGGCATTTCTTCAAAAGCCACACCTTCCCCTACACTGTCAAACAAACAGACAGCACATCACTCAGTTAGCCCAGGCATCCTGAATCAATTTGGAGCTTGAACACTTAATTATGTGCAGCCCTGGGCAAATTCCTTCTTCACTTTGACCTTAGCAAACTTCTGTTTCTCTTATTTATGCTGCAAACCCTTTGATTTCAACAAAGCCCTGTATTATATGCTTACACTGCATCCATTTTAATGGAATCTCAACAATATCAGCTCCTCTATGCATAACTCTGATTGTAATGATGGAAGAGACTCTGAAGTTTGACACCTTTTTCCAGCTTACTAATTATGGGAAAATATAGTATTTTTCAAAGGCAATAAATGTTTGCACAGAACATTTTTCATAGAACATTTCTCTACAGTTGCTGCTTTGGTCTGATATTTAGGATGAAGGAATTTTAGTGAACTCACTGAACGACCATTCATTTTGGGATGTAACTGATATATAGATTAAACATATACTGGTGGCTTTGCACTTAGTATTATTTATGTATGTATTCTTTTTCAAAGAAAAATCCCATTTGACACTGCCTTAATTATAATGATTCAAATCCCTGGTTTTGCTTGCAATTCTACTTCTAGCTGTATTAGCAGAAAATGCCACCTACAGCACTGGGGATTGTAGCCAGAAACAATATGCTCCATCTTCATTTTATCTTTCAGCACTGAGTCGTTTTTAAATTATTCAGCTGTGCAAACTGTAGGCAAGGAAAGCAAAACCAACACCTGCCCTCTTGAGAAATAAATGCCAAACCCTCTAGGTAGGGGTATAGCTGACATTTATCCAGATGGTGCATGGTAGCTCAAAATATTTCTTTTATTTATCTGCTTATGAAAAAAATAGAGCAAGGGGATTCCAGTGGGTAAGATTCAATTATTATGCAAAAAATAATTTAATAGATATTAATTTATATTAGAATGTGTAATGTCAGTATGTATAAACATGTGGGTGCCCTGAATGAATCCTCCCTTGAATAAGAACAATAGATAAGGAAAATACCAAGGCAGCAGCCAAGGCAGACAATCAGAAGTGGGATGCATTATTTAAACATACTAGTTGTGAGTATGTGTTGCACAGTGAGCTAATTAGATTTCAGTGTTAAGAAATACTTCTCTTTTTCATAAAATTCCCACTCCACTAACTACAGTGAAGGAAAAACCCCCAAATAATTGCAGATTAGCCTTAAAATTAAGCTAAGATTTAAAAAAAAAATATCAGAATATTTTAGATTAATTTATTACTGCACAGACAATGAGGCAAGTCTCTGTTTGAAGGGCTGGTGAACCTTGCTGGACACTCAGAGAACTCTCCCCTCCACCTCTGTGTGCAGGACAGATGTTAAATGAGAATTAATAGAAGTGGTTTTTACTCTGCTAACATGCAGGAGTTTCTTTTTAGTACACCTACGTTCGGAGGTCAGCTCCAGGTCTTGTTTTGCAGTGTCCTTCAGTGCTGGGATTGACATCAACATGTTTATGCTGCTTTAATAGGTAGGGTGAAAATGTGGCATGGACACCACCTGAAAAAAATCAATGCAAAAATAATCCAAAATTGTGGGAGGGCAGGGATTATACAGACATTCAAAAAGCTATCAAGACCTTCTTGTGTTCATGGGTAGGTCATGATGATATAAATACATTCATATATCTTCTCTGCACTTTGCTTTTGTTTTTTGCCGACATGAATCTTTTTTTTCTGGCCAAGTGCAATTTGCAGGTGTTTGCTGAAATGAACCCTGGTAGTGACCTATATATTACAGAGCCCTCTTCCCTGATAGCTGACTCAGGTTATCATCACCACTATGTCTCAACTGATGCATAGCCTTTGATGAAGACAGAGTAGTCTAGTCTGCAGTATTATTAGTGTTACTGGTAACATAGATGATAATGCCACACTGCTTGACATTTACAAGTGAAACAAAGTATTATGTCCTTCATTTATGACTATGAGGACAGTGAGACTTAAAAGGGAATATGGAATGGAGCCAAAAATGGTTTAGATGCCAGTGTAGAGGAATTCAATTTTATCTTGTCGTGAAACCTGTAAAATGCATAAATGTTGATCCACTTTGACTTGAAACAGCAGTCTTTGCAATTAATAGACCTATTTATCCAGGTGTCTAGAGATTCTCGTTGTGGTTGGTAAACAACTGCTTAAAGCTTTGGGATTTGGGGAAGGTATATGGACACTAGTAGACTGAACCAAATTTCTGACCTTTAAAATAAGTTCTGTGAGGAAGGTTCTGGCAAACAGATCTAAAAAACTAATGCACTGCTCACACATGTTTAGATTGTTAGAGATGAGGAAAGGGTGATAAAATGAAACCACGTGGCCTATTTCTACTTCGTGAAAGCATAGCCTTTAGAATTTTCTCTCCTCTCTTTGGATATCCAAAATGAAGACACTGACATCTGGTGGGCTGCCCATTTCTTTATGGAAAAGGGAAAGAAATAGGGGGTTTAAGACTTGATTCATCAGACCCAGTTCAGATGCTTACTTTGGGACTAGATGAATCATGCTGCAGAAATGCCTCTGGGGTGAGATGAAGTCTCAGTATTCTTGCCCATCCCTCCAAGGATGCATTTTTGTCAAGATGTAGGAAGCTAGATGCTTGTGATATAGCCTTTGAGGGTTGAAACAGCTAGTTCAAAGAGACATAATGTACAGATTTAAAAAAAAAATATGGGAAGTAAAGCTATCTGCCACACACTAGATGCACAAAATCTCTCATCTAAGGCCCTTGAGCTGAATGCTCGAGAGTTGGATTTGAGTTTCTGAGTTGTTTGTGCTTTTGAAAGTGATTTGGGTTGGACTTTGCTATAACTCCTGATGTCTAGTCCTGTCCTATTTCCAGCTGAATCAAAGGTTAGCAAGCTGAGCATCTTAAGACTATCTATCAAAGCTGATTACCAAAGTTTCAGGAATGGTCACATTTGATTTCTCTAGTCCTGGTTTGAAGCATTTCAATGGACTTCTTGAGAACAAGGGCCTGGTCCATCAGCTTTTGTCATGCAAACCCTGATATAATCAGGCTTTTCTGACTATAATAGAGAAACTTTAAATTTGCATATCTCTGTACAGGTAGGAGCACAAAACCTGATGATAAAACAAAATGATTGCTTATGTGGAGCACATTATCTTGAAGGCAGCTGATGAATGATAATGTTCACGAAAGCATAAACATAAGAACACAATACATAACCAAATATAGATCACCAGGAGGATATACATTTTCTCTAATTTGCAAAAGTATTGTAACTGCTGCCAACTACATACTGACTAATCCTGGTTTACACCTCATACAACTGATGGAGCTGTGACAAGTTGCTTGATATGAATAATTGTTTACAAGAGAGTATGTCAGACAGCTCAATTACTTTTTTATTTTAACTCATTTTGAGCCTCCTTCAAAACTTCAAGCTGTAGTCTGGAAACACTGCAATGCCTGCCATCTGTTTTAACTGGGCAAAAATTCAGATTCCTCTATATTTTTAAAGTAATTTTGATAAATGACAATGTTGGAAATGTATTACACTGCAAAACTTTATCTATTAAAACCATATGTTGCTTCTTTAGGAGATCTTCCTCTCCTGCACTTGTCCTGCCCTCTTGCACTATTGGCAAGACGTTATCATTTTTTCAGTCTTCTGGAATTTCATAGAAAGTCCAGAATTCAGTGAGTCTTAAGATAAGTGAGCCAGAGAGTTCCTCAGATAATGCTTTTAGGAATTAGATGGAAGCTTTGCCAGCCTGATATTTTAAAAATTATTAAATGCAGTAGCTGTTTAATGTCTTTTGTCATAAATAGGCCAGAAAGTACTTAATCATATAAGAATTATCCCTTTCTGATCTCTCTTAATTTTAAATACAGCATGGAAATACTTCATAAACACTTCTGCTCCTGCACTATTGTGAATAAATCTACCACCTCTGTTGAGCAATAGTCCTGTATCATTTTTACAATTTTAATTTCTTTAATTTCTTTCAAAATAGACTTCAGACATGGTTTTTATTGGTCTCAGCCCTGCCATCCACAGGCCTTCTGTCACCTTTAGCTTCCTTTATCAGTTTTTTACAATTTAAACCATCTGCTATGTATTGATAACTATCTATTTTCTTTCCAAATTAATGATATTTTTGTTTTCATTTTAGAGAATGAAAATCGTGTTTTCGTTTTCAAACGTGTGCAGTGCAAACATCTCTACTATTCATCAAGGCATGCAAAGTGCTTCAGATTGCCAAGACATTTTGCAGTGCACTACAGAAAATAAAATAAATTATGGGGAGAGGTAACTCCTCTGTGGGTAGAAAAACACAGTATGGGATCACAATCCATCGCAAGGATTTCACTCATTCAGGCTTTACATTCAGTTTTGCACCAAATATATGTGATATTTACAATAATATATTAGCTGAACTTCCTTCAGTGGCAGGGAAAGAGTATGTGGACCAAGGGCAGACACACTGTATTTTGATTTTAGAAAGATTTTTGGTATTCTCCGTGTCGATATGTCCTATGCTAGCTAAACAAACCTGGTGACTTCAGGGGATCTAGATCTAGAACTAGAAATGGAATTTGAAAAGAATACTGAAAGAGTGTTTATCAATTGGTTACTGTCAAAATAAAAGGATTCATAAAGCAGTACTTATTTCTAACCCATTTGCTGTTCAATGGTTTTGTTAATAAATGGGATGATGGAGTGCAGAGTATGATTATCTAATTTGCAGATGGAGCCACGCTAGGGATGAATATACTGATAATGGTACGACGATTTAAATGGATCTTGACAAATTGGAGGCATAATCTGAAAATAATCAGACACTATTCAATGGGTACACAAGCATTAAGCAATCATTGTCTATTTTGTAGATGGGATGGATAAAAGTAATTTAAAGAACAGTTCTACAGGAAAGGACATAGGGGTTAAAACTGGCCATAGCTGTAGATATGCTCAACATGATTCAACAATGTCATGCTGATGAAAAAAAGTCCAGAGCTCTTTGGGATCAAATAGAATTTATTACCTCAAGTGTAGCCTGCAAGACATGAAGAAATTTTTCCTATTGATTCAGCATTTAAAGGCTTCACTCAGAGCAATTTTCCAATTATATGTGGACCAGTTGAAGAAAGTTCAGTAGAAAAAAATGAGAATGTTCTGTAGTCTAAAAATGTGACCTATGAAAAATGATTGTAAAAATTGGGTTATTTAACCTGGAAAGGAAAGGATGGTTGGGACCAAACAACCTTCAAATACATAAAAGGTGTTGGCAAAGAGAGGGGATAATCCATTCTCCCATGTTCTGTGCCTGGAAGTAATGGGTATAAACTACAGCTTAATTGGTAGGAAAGTGAAGCACTGCAATAAATTGCCAAGAGAATTGGTGGAATTTCCATCTTTTAAAGTCCTTAAGAGCCAACTAGTGGAACACCTGTCAGAAATGACACTGGCATAATTGTTCTTTCTGGAGCCATGCAATAATAGACTTAATGACATCGCAAGGTTCCCTTCAGTCCTGTGCCTCCAGAGAATAATTGGATGTAAAATGCATCACAATGAGGGAATGTGAAAAATGCTACAGTTCTGATACAGTAATGGAAGTTAACAAAAACACAAGAACTAGAAAATCAAGCATACTTACTTTAATTGTGAGAGATAAATTTACACTAAAATTCCTGTTCCCCAGTCTTAAATGTCAATTAATTCTTAGGGATCCTAGCTGATCATCTCATAAGATGAAATATAAAAAGTGGAAATATTATTTAACACCATAAAACCCCCTTCAATTATAAAATTACTAGAAATCAAAGTCCTGCCTTTTGTTGTAAAGTATCTAAATACAGTGTATAGATGTAACATTTTAACAGATTTGTAAACAAGCCACAACACACATTGTAGATTTGAGTAAATGAGTAGTACACTATATGTGATAGAGTGATTACAGACTATTTTTCCCCAATAATAATATGCAGTGAAAAAAAACAAAGTAGAGTTTATGCCTCAATATCAGCTTAGCTCAAAGAGGATCCTGCTTTGCATAAGCAGTTGAAGAAGTAAAATGAAGGAGAGAGGTCTTTACTTTGAGGGAATGATAATAGAATTCGGCAGAGTTTTCTTGAGTAAAACGGTAAAGTAAAATGGTAAAATTTGAAGACTTCAGTCTCTTGTGCTTTGATGTTTACAAGAATAAATGAAAATAAACCAGAAAACAACTTGTAAGTGGTATAGATGGCTGTGAAAGAAGCTTGTTCCATACTTGGGCAGTCATGAGATAAAAAAGTCAATCAATCTGACTGGGTGAAGAATAGCTAATTCAAAGCTAGCAGAAGCACAAGGACAGGTTTCATTAAAATCAAGGTAGTGGAGCAGAGAAACAAAAGCTGATGGAATGGATACAGAGCAGGGTTGTCCACATGGGGTTGTGTTTTCTGATAAGAAGAAATGACAATTTTCTTAGCAAAGCCTGAGTTACTTTGCAGAAACAGAAACATTTTCACTTAGGAAAAGCAAACAAACAAATAAACAAACTCCTCTGTAAATTCAAAGCATTTGAGGATCAAACTCTTCAACAATTGTCAAGATTCAGAAGCAGACATATGATCACTTTTTAGTGATGTGTTTAGAAAAGATTTGGAATTTGCATTTCCCACACAGAAAAAAACCCTCTTCTTTTTCCTCTTTAGTGATACTAAAAAAAAGTGAAGAATATATAGAAGATTAGTTATCAAGCTTAGAATGGAACAATCTGTGGGCATGTAGCTTGAGCTCTAAAGCATAGGCTGTATTACTAAATAAACAAATTCTTGTTTAACTACAGTGGCTTTCCCAGAAAAACACCTAAGTTTTAATTAAAAGTTGTCAGTGATAGGTCATATCAAATCCCAATCTTTGCAATCAGTCCTAAATTAATAATTCCTCATTTAAAGCAAAGATAACATTTTATTATCAATTTGAACTGCCTCCTTTCAGCTTTTCTCTTGCCATATGTTTGTCTGATGGGCTGACAGGCTCCCTGTGATCCTGTCGCTGGTGCATGTGAGAACTTACACTGTACAATCAAGTTGCCCGTGAGCCTTCTCTGTGTTTAGTTAAAATGGATTGACACACTGTAGTCTATAAAAATAGGCCAAGTTTGTCAATATTTAATGCTTCTCTTTGGCTCTTGGAACTCTTGCTCATTTATTGCTACCTAAACTGCATTTCTCTGGATATTGCTCACCTAGGTTTTTTGGGTTTAGATGTAGTACTACATGTTTCCCAGAAGAATCAAGGATGTTTTCTACTACTACACTGCCAGCAAAGGCTCAATTAACTGGTGAATGTCACCAGAAGATTTTTATTCTCATACAGATCCCTTCTAAAATGTGAAAATGCACTTCCTTGCATTGCTAGCTATTGCATAATCCCAGATGGAAATGCAGAAGCTGTGTTTTGTGGTGTGAGGTACTGAAAAGTGTGTATTGCCACAGTCAAAAAAACTGCATGTCTAGGTGTCAAGGAGGTAGTCAGCAGACATCATGGAAATGCCCTTAGCTTCAGCCATGATAAGGTGATAGAAAATTCCAGCATTTATTTGTGAAATCCCTGGTAGATGATTCAATTACAGATATTAAAAAACAGAACAGCCATACATCCCTGCTTATTCTGAGGCCAAACTTCTCCTTTCTACTTTGTTTCTGGTGATCAGTGTGACCTGGCCACACGACAAGGGTCTCTCATTTTGTACACTCCCAACAGTTTAAGGGAACTGTTATGGGGTAATTATCCACAATCAGCCTTGCTTTGAGTAACTGATCATTTCACATCCTAATTGATCATCCAGGCACTGATGGCTTCAGCATGACCTTAATGTGACTTGCTAATGACTGGCTCCAAATAAACCTCTCCTTGAACTCTTTCTAACTGAGTAGCCTTGTCTTTCAGTTCTACATAAAACCTTTTCACTCAGTGAATCTGCAGGACTTAGAGAACCTATCTTCTGTCAGTCATACCTCCCATAACTGTATGAGTGCACATGGCTCAATACTGGCTGTTGTTTGCAAGACAGAAATGACAGCAAGTAATCACACAGGGGTGCTAATGGGCACAGAGGAGATCAGTCAGTCATCAATCATCCCTTGGACACTGTGTGGTTTTACATTTAGCTTTATTAAATGTGCGTGCCTAGCTTCCAGGCATTAAAGTTACATGGGGTTAAGGACTTGTTCTCTTATTTGGCCTCCCATCAGTCTTTGTGACTATTGGAAATGTTATCTGTAATGACTTTGGTTTTTTCCAAGTCGTTGATTAAAAAATGTGACCTGTCCTAGGGCCATAGGTTCCTTGGGGAACTGCATTAGTAACTTGTCCATTTGGTTATGGTTCCCCAGCTGCATGCTGAGAGACAGTCCATCAACAAATGTGGCCTAGACCTGGACATGGATATGGATAGCCCAGCCCAAATGTTAGATCCTTGCTGAAGTTAAACTGTTGTTATAGTCTTCTGAGGCCAATAGGCTTTGAAAGATGGGCCCTAATGGCTCCAAACTTCTGGGGAATTGATGCTCAGTCAACAATTCCCTCTGCTAATAATTTACCAGGCAACAACAATACTTCAGTTACAGCTATTGACACACTGCCATGTCAATCCTCCAGTGCTTCACCAGCCATCATGATTTATTTGTGATTGATGAAGCAGTGAAAGAAGATTCTAGAGCACTGCTGTCAAAAGAGTGCTGAATTTGATTAATTTCAGCATGGAATGTGTTTGTTTTCCCATGTGATGGCAATGAAAAAAAGGTGAACATGTCAAGCCTACAACAATATTTCTTCTGACTGAAACCCCTTGAGGTATTTTTGAACCCCAGGATATGGAGATGGTGTAAATAGCTGTGAACATGGTGGGGAAATGACATATGACTCCATGGTTTACAACAGAGCTAACTGTAGCAGAGAAGCTGTGGATGAAATGCAAAATACTGGGGCTGATCCCAGAAAGAGTGCAAATTAAGTAAGATGAATATTGTGATTCGCCTGAGGAAGACACCTGATGAAGTGAGGGGACTAATTCTGTTAACCAAATTAAATATTTTTGGGATGAAGCATCTGATGTATGTATAAGTGTGAAAGAGATCAATATGTCTGGTTTTGTAAGAATTTCTTATTAAATAATCTTACATTTTTAGATGGTAGATTTCAGTAGAAAATAGCTAAATATTCCAGCTGTCCTTTGAAGCTAAAGACATGCTGACATTTCAGGGCTGTCAGACTGCTCTTCACGTATTTAGGTATCTTTTCTGGCAGCAAAGCTTAAAAAAGGCTTAAAACCTCATTTTGGGTGACCAGATTAAATGATTAATTGTACCAAACGATTTTTTAAATGGAAAGAAAGCAGGATCAAGGAAGACTTTTCCTGTTTATATAGTTATTTACATTTGTGTGAGTACACATAACCTCAGCAATACTGCAGCTGGAGTTATTTGACTAAGGACAGTGGTGAAAAGGCATAAGTCAGCTCTATAAACACTTTCAAGCTCCCCACCCATGGGACTTTAAACACAAACAGACAATACCTGCATTCTTTTGTGTCATGTAATCTATTTCTGTGTTTTATATATTTACATCATGGACTTCTTAATAGGCTCTTATCACTGTTGACAACCCATACTCAAAAGATAAAAAACCCAGAATTAAGATTGCTACTGGAAACATAGTGTGTGACTGGATAATTAAAGAGCACATATGCCTCAGGACAAAATAATTTTGAACAAACAGTCATAATGATGGAATTACCTTGCTTTCCTGATAGATAACTTCTATTTTAAACCATATTTACTTGGTTTTTTGTGGTTTTGTCAGCAATTCCTCAAAGTGCATCATTCAGACTTGAGGATGATTGACTGGTCCTAGAATGCGTATTTTAGTGGGGACTGTGCTGTGCAGAACATGTGATTTAGTTCAAACATATGACAGGTACATCAAATGCCTTTTGAAATCATGATGAAAAGATCGAATAAAAATATTTTTATCAGTCAGATCATGGTTTCAATAAAATTTAATGCCAGATTTGACTGAAGGCAGTAGTAGAGAATGAAGAAAAGCATGTCTTAATATAATACCTGTTGCAGGGTTACTGTACCCTTTAGTTCACTCAAACTATGCCCTGTGCTTTCTGTCTTTGAACTCAGTTGTGATCACCATCCATGGCTTCATTTCTTTTTTTCTGTAAGAGTGGTAGAGTTTTCTGATACAAAGTAACTACTCCTCAAAAGTCACACTTCAACTACAATTGGAAAAATACAAAATCAAACAACAATTCTGCTTTCTTCTCACCGTATTTCAAATACTAGCTTTGGTTTCCATTTCCAGTAACACTGAGTTAAAGTAAGTACTCAGTTCTCATCACCAGATACTAGTTATATACTTTGAGTTTATGGTATTGCTGTGCTCAAAGTAAAACTATTTCCTAGAAAGAATCCCTCCCTGCTCCACAGTAACATTAGCTTGGGTGTGGAGCAGAGAAAAATTTGTCAAAGAAAGAAGTGTAAAGTCTTAAAGATGTGTTTCCAAACAGTCTAAAATTTGATTTCTACATATACATATATATATCAATCTTATAAGAATACTGCAAAGAATACTACAGTCCTTTTATCTGTCACATTAGGCATGGCACTTTTGATTTGTGGTACTTGGAGATTTATTTGATTTTTAATGTTGCATTTATTCAAATCAATGAACAGTGTACTCCAGATGGGTTTTCGTACACTCAATTTAAATCTGCACACTTTAAATCCCATCCTGGTAATTAGGCATGGATAGTCAGGTCTAAGGTAGTTAAATTGCTCTGAGTGTTACTCTACTCTAAATGGCTTTCTGCATCTTTAAGTGTTTTACTAGTCAAGATCTGAGGGAGACAGCACCCAACTTTGGTCTTAGTGACAGCAAAAACATACTGTTGTCTGTGGCATTTGTAGCAGCAAATTATAAAATTACGGTTTCTGTAAAAAATACAACCAGTGTCCCTCTGAGTTTGCAGTCCAAAACAAGGGAATAAGGAAAGCTATAAGAATACAGCAGGGAAGAATGGATTATTAGGGTGTTCTTAAGTGGCAGAATTAGTTAAATTATCAAGGTGTGACTTTGGACAAAAAGGAATGAAGGGAATTATTTTTTTGGCAAATAGTAGGAGGGTGAGATGGAGAGGGTGTCTGGCACCACTACTCTATGCAAACAGCCAATGAGAAGAAAAGCTGGTGAAATTTAACACCACTGAGAGTTTTAACCAAGTTTTTGCAAACGTCTTGTAAGTGTGAATCAGAAATATAAGTTTCTGATTTCTTGAGTTGCTAAGTAAAAAAAAAGGCTAATATGTAAACCAAGTAAATCAAATTTTTAGCCTATTTTTTGTTTGAATGGGAATCTATGAATACCCCAGAACGTGGTCTACTATGAGGTAATGTAAATTTATGTATTGGGGCACAAGCAGAGATACTTCAGTACCTGAAGTTGTATGTGTGCATGCATCACTTTGGTTTAAAAAAGCAGTTTGTATCAGTAGCTCCTGCAGACTAGGAATTTTCTGCTTGTGTATTCTCTCTCAGTTCAATTAAATTAAAATGGTGTTTGTGCAGATAGGTGACTTTTATTATAAGTGGTTTTTTTTCAGTACAGTCTGCAATCCCATCTGTTGCAAGAATCTCAGCAAATGTACAGGCTCAACGAGAGGTTGTTTTGCACTTTTATTACTTCCAAAATGATATCACAGGAATTTGGATTACTTGTTCCAAACTTTAATCAGTTTTGAACTTAGTTGAAAGAATAAAGTAAGCTTATAAGCAGAGCTCTACTATATGCTCCTGAAAGTGAAAATCATAGAATCATAGAATCACAGAACAATAGAATCATAGGATCATAGAGTGGATTGAGTTGGAAGGGACCTTAAAGATCATCTATCTCCAACAGTCCTGTGTGGCAGAGATGGCACACATTAGATCAGGTTGCTAAAAGCCCTCAAATCCTTATTTCTCTTTAAAAAAGAATGTTAGAAGGGTGTTATGATAGACATTATGCAGAGGCAGAAACATTTGGCCTCTAATGAAATGACAAAAACTTATCAGCATGCTGTGCTGATTCATGTTCGTGCCTCTGTAATATCACCTGATTAGAATTACTGAGAATCATATTAATCAACTTGTCCTTTCTACAATCAATTACACGCAGGCGAAGCGTATGTTAAATGCTATTATTCAGATTTGATAATGCTTTATCCCCATATTTTCTACTGTTTAGAAGATTACCCAAAGAATAGAACCATGTTTGGTCCCTGGATTTTTAGAAGAGGTCTCAGAGGGTCATGTTAGGGTAACCAACACTGCAAGGAAAAGAGGTTTTGTGCTTTCTCTGGTCTCTCCAAGGAAGAATTCATGCCAATTTGTTTTTGGAGAAGTAGCAGATGTGCATCCATTCTTTATCTTCATCCACTACAAAACAATAAATACACTTTACAATCAGGGGATGCATGGTTCATGGTTTCTATTGAAAATTTAAAGGTGGCACTGAAGGAGTTGCTGGGTGAAAGCACAGACTGTGTCTCCTATGTAAGCTGCACTGATATAGTATACATATACTGCATACTGTGCTTTTCAGCCAGTTCTTTCAGGTTCTTAGGAAATGGAAGTCCTTAGTGGAGAAGTCTGCCCAGCTTCTGTGAAGTGAGATGCTTGATTTAGATATATACTTAGAACAACCCCTTAAGTTGCTTTAAGGATTTGGGGGGTAGGACACACTGGCAGCCTGCTGGGCTATGCCATGTTTGCCTAACAAGCCTCACAAGCTTTCATTAATGTGACACAGAGCAGTGGATATAAAGCTGCTGTGAAGGGTCTGTCAGTGACAATGCATGCCTTGAGGCAAGTGGTGTGCAAAACAAACTCTTTGTGAAGGTGCCAGTCTCATTTGGAGTGCTGTTCCAAACTCTCCAAATGCACTGTGAAAAGTGTGTGTGTTCATGGCATCAGCTCCTCCAGTGTTAGAGCCTTCCTATGCCAGAGGGCAGGAACTGCAAGCAAGAGGTCGTGGTTTGCCTGTATGGGTGATTTTTTATTTAAGCTCTTCTGTCTGTACAGGATTTTTAATGTAGAGTACAGCAGGCAGGGCTTTATAAAAATGCTTGACTACATGGGAAATGGAAAGTCTCCAAACGGCCTGTTCAACAGCAATAAAAACCTCTCTTTCCTAATAGTACAAATGTTCTATCAGGATGTACAAATTTGCAAATACGGAGGAAACAAAATAAAATGGGGGAACTTGGTGCATTGAATACATGGCTAGGGATGTATTTTGCTATTGGTCCAGCAGAAACAAGTACGCAATTTCTGCTTGCATCAGTCTTGCTCTTGTGAGAGCACAGAAATATTTGGCTTTTGAATGGCACCAGCCCATTTATGCACATGAAACATCAAAAGCCTCCACAACCCACTGGATCTGCAGCTGTGTAGGAAGGAGCTATGGCTGGACATTCTTCCATGTGTCCTACAACTCTCAACACAGGGAGTCTCTCTAGATTCATTTGAGGCAGATGAGACCTCAGAGGAATGTGGTGGTGAGGAAAATGAGTCTAAGGGAGTATCTGTTTACATAACACCATCTGTCTGTTTTCCCCATTTGCTAATCCTGAGCACTCCTGTCCATAGCAAGGCTGAGCTCTGCTACAGCCTTCTCTTTAGGTCTCTGACTTAATTTCCATACTGTCCACTTTCAGTCTTGGGACAGTCGTGTTTATATCATATTTTGGCAGGAGCAAAGCAATTCTGTAAGTTACCTTATCCACCTCTGTGCCTCTCTATAGCAAACACTTCTTGCAGATGTGTCTGCACACACAACCTTTGACCTGAGTGAGTTATTAATAGAAAAGGCCTACTTTTCTCAAGCCAATTGGCATGCAGCACACTGAACTTGCTGGATAGCTGTGTTGTTTCCTTCTTGCTGCCTGTGAGATGCACGGACTGTGAGCAGGACTGAGAAAACAGATTTAGACCTTCCTGTGCAACCTGTACCAGGTTGGGTACCATGGAGGATGGAGGGACAAGAGTCTCTTCTGTCTCCCCATTCCATCCTTGAACCAGAAGCACTGCTGAGAGAGTGACTCCAAACATACAGTATATTACACTATACCATGGTGGTTAAACCCATTTCGGGTCATGGCTGTATTCCTTCTCTGTTCCAAGGACTCTCAGGACTGCAGAACAGAGATCTGCACCTTATCACATGACTTCACCATCCTCAGCATGAGGGGAAAACAGCCGTGAGTTCCTCTGGGAAGCTGGGTTTTGCTGTTTTGGAAGGTCAGGAGAAATTGCAGGTCCCAACATTTTCAATCTCTGTGTCCCATTTCCACAGCGGAGACTGGGTATCTCAGAGGGATGAATCTGTGGAATGTTAGGTCAGGAACAAGAAGTCATTATTGTAGGTATGAGCACACTCATGGTCATGTGTAGCAACTCTAAGGGACACTGACAATGTGACTTAATCAATAGAGTCCATCACAGTGCCAGAGAGCCCTTAATCTTCCTTGGAATTACAGTCTGATGCACTAAAACTTGTATTATATGGTCTCTTGTCTGGATTTGCAAACACAGGTGCAAAAGAAAAGCATTTAAAGACAGGTACAGATGACAAAATCCTTCCCAGGTGCACAAGTGACTTAGTTTAGGAAATTGTCGTCTTAGTCCCCAGCTTTTAGGGGACCTCTTGTAAATCAGCTTCAGAATATCTCTCCTCTGTCCCTTTATTGGCCATGGCTCCCTTTAGGGCTGATGAGGTTTGCCTGTTTGCTCTTATCTTTCCTTGTTAAACCTTCCTGCCTCTTCTCACTTCGATTTATATCTCTCCGGCCTAAACCTCCTTTTCCTTCCAACTTTCTAGAGCTGGATTAAAAAAGTGCAAAAATCTGGAAGCAGCTCGAATTTCTCTTCCCTTCCTTCCCCTTCCCATTATCTTCTTTTTTGTTTCCTTACACTGCATTTTTCAGTTAATTCTTCTCCCCTACTTTTCATGTTTTGTAACACTGAAATATGATGAAATACGGAACTACATAGAATTCATTGGCCTGAGCTATCCTAAAATGTAATATTTGTGTATAGATTAATGAATTTCTATTAACAATAACAATGTGAACTAGGACTCTGATGTGGTTTCACCCTGACCAGCAACTAAGCTCCACACAGCTGATCACTCATTCCCCCTGGGCAGGTTGAGGGGGAGGATTGGGAGGGCAAAAGGAAGAAGCCTAGTGGGCTGAGATAAAAGCACTTTAATCAGTATAAAGCAAAAGCTGCTCACACAAGTAAAGCATGACGGAGAATACATTCACCACTTCCCATGGGCAGGCAGATGTTTGACAATCTCCAGAAAAGCAGGGCCCCATCACATATAAAGGTGACTTGTGAATACAAGTGCCATCACTCTAAATGTCCCCTCTTTACCTTCTTCTCACACAGTTTTATACGCTAAGCACAATGCCATCTAGTCTGGGCATGGTCAATTTGGGTCCCAGCTGTGCCCTCTTCCAACTTCTTGTGCACCCCCAGCCTCTTTACTGGTGGGGTGGGGTAGGAGCTGAAAACAGTAGCTAAAACATCCCTGTATTATCAACACACCTTCCAATAAAAATCCAAAACACAGTTCATGATAGTGACTATGAAGAAAATTAACTCTGCCTCAGTGAAAACCAGCTCAGGCTGCAAAGTGATTTAGGTCACTGGTCCCTCTATTACATTCTTCAAGTGCTAGGGAGCAGGATGGCACAAGGGATTCCCAACTGTGTTTGAAGGACAGAACTTTCCTTCCTTTTGGTTGGTCATGGATCTTGCAGCAAGAGAGTGAGTAGCAGGGGTTATTGCATTGTTAATGTGTGAAATGTGGGGCTACCTGGGAGACAAAAGTGCTTCAAAATCCTGTTGTGCTTCTGATGCCTTAAGCTTCAGCTTTCATATTTGCAGATTTTGTGCTGCCTAGGGATGTAGTTCTGAGCCTCATATTAAGTGCTAGTGAGCTCTCTTCACAGAGCAGGGAGACAAAACAAATCTTTTTCCTGCTGAAGAGCAAGGACAACATTCAGGCCCGAAAGCACAAACAATGGTGGACTGAAGAGAGAAAACAAGAAGGATGGGACCTCACAACCTGAAGCTGTAACTGGACAATTAAACCCCAATATGCAAATGGACCAAAACTTACAAAAATGTAAGACCTCATGACCGGTCAGCTATTTTGTGACCATTCTTATTCCACCCTGGGGGCAGCCCTGGTCAGGCCCTGTCCTGCCCAAGGTGTATCCTGGAGGCCTTTCAATAAATTCCTGCTTAATTCCCTAGCTCTGTCCAGTCTCTGTTCCAGGTCAGCCTTCCAAAGCATCACTTCTCCTTCTCAGCTTGCAGGAATTTGATGAGTAGAAAGAGTAGAATCCTGTCAGAGGTTAAAGGCAATGTCCACCTGTGCTGAGAGTACCCTGTATGCTCAGTAAGGGACCTGGAGCTGAGGGCTCCATATATTCCCTTCCTGCTGTGCCCTGAGGGCATCCTCTGTTGTCTCCATGACATAGAAGTTATGACGCTTGTCACAAGGGCTATTATTATTTAAAACCAGGTGCACAACAGTGCTTAGAAAAATCCTCTCTGACTTTATCTAAAAAGGCTCTTGCTATAAGAATTGATCAACTACCTTGAGCAGTGATGAGTTTACAACTACTGTCAAAGACAGCAGGGTCCCACAGGGCTGGAAAGGCTTTCTGGGCACTGAGTCTTTTTCCTTGGAATAGCTGGTCTCCTACCACATAGATTCAAGCTTCCCTCTGGCTATTTAAGGAGAAGATCAATGGTTTTTACAAACACCTTTTTTTTCTTTCTTTTCTTTTTTTTTTAAAGTTGAAATATACTTTAAAAATGTTACACTTAGCTGCACTGTATCTCTTTGCATCTGGGTAATGGCATTTCAATATTTATATCATTCCTCCTTTGGAGTACTACCAACACATTGTTAACAGAAAAACAGAACACAAAAAATGCAAACAAAAGGAACCCAATTTATTCTGTTTCTAACTAAATTGATGGTGAAATTCTTAACCATCAGACCACTTAGTATTATTGTGAAAACTGAAATGAATGCCTGTCATTTCAACACAGAGGTAATGTGTTCTCCCTAATAATATCTAGTTACTGGAACCTTGCAACAATATTGCCTATAAAAGCTTTCATGATGCTAAAAGAAAAGCAGAATATATTCTTAGTGATGACATGGGTGAATTAAAATAAAATCAATTTCAGTGCATCAATGTATATAATCTATTTCCTTCTAAAGGCTTATCCAAAGATTTTTAATAAGCCTAGCCTGAATGAGCCTAGGACAGCCAGGTGCTTGGCTGTGACATACTCCAGTAACTGAATTGCAGCAGGTGCTCGACATCCTATTTTCAGGAGAAAAATAGCCTGACTAAAAGGATAATAAGTTAAATAGTACTATTCTTACTGCTCTCTGCAAACAGAGCTTGGTTCAAAATGATTGGGGTGTAAAAGGTGTCTGCATATGAGAAGACAGAGCTGAAGAATTGGTGATAGGTAGGCTTCATGTTCAGTATGTAATGTGAAAAAACATTAAAACATTGCAAATTGAAATGCTTACCTTTGTCTTTCACATTACAAAACACTCTGCCTTTCACATTACAAAAAGCCATAGTACATTAGTCAGCTTTGCAGGGAGTTACAAACTTGATTTAAAAGTTGCATGATTCATCAGTACATAATAATGTTTAAAAGTCAAAATGTAAATACTTTTTCTCTTCCCATTTTACTATGAACTCCCTACATGGACGGATTTCCTTCCCAAAATTTCCAGCTGATTTTTTTTAAGGTTAAATATTTTCCCTATATTTATATGTGTGCTAGAAGAAACGTTCTTCATGGAGTTTAAAGGATTTTTAGCCCTGCTATGGTTTTGTTATGACTCAGCTGAGATGGATGACAACTATGTCAGAATTACTTGTGATGATGGTTAAAGCTCAGCCTGAGGTGAAGTCAGTGATCACTGGTAAGTCAGGCATACTCAGCTGTAGATGTTCATTGGCCCAGGATTATTAACTCTCACAATGTTTGTGGACAGTTAACAGGTTGCAGTGTGGTACCTGGAGCACCTGTCCCAGCACAGAAGAGTGGGTTCAGCTAAACCGCCTGGCTCTGACATACAGCTAAGGTGGGTATCACTGCAGGGGCAACAGAGCCTTCATCCTTGGGAAAGAGAACAAATCTGATCCTTAAAAATGCCTTTAAATTCAAGATTGTCTGGGGTGGCAGTTTTGGCTTCTTTTTTTCCTTGCCAAGGTCAGGATGAATAATACACAGGAACTCAGGTTTCAAGTTTGGACTTGGATGTTTGTTATTTCTTATCTATTCACAGCCTCATGAGCTGTGAGCTCGAACTAGCAAGTTAGAAAAACAAGGTAGCATGGAGTACCTCTAACTCTTTCCAAGGTTATTTAAGTGATAATTACACAATAACAAGGTGACACCTATATTATTTATATTTCTGACCCAATAATGACAACACAAGACCCACAATGCAGACCTTTTTCATCCAATTACAGAAAACCACCCAAACCTATGAAGAAGAAGGAAGAAGAAGGTGAAGAAGAAGGACCCAGACAATGCCCAAAGTCCTCCATCTTGACTCACATGTATTACTATATACTAAAATCTTAAATGCAAATTTTCCACCCTCTGAGATCACACAATACTATCCAAATTACACATCCACAACCCCTGTGCTATCACTCAATCTTGGGAGCCTGTTCCAAGGCCTCAAGTCAAATGTGGTGCTTGCTTGAGGGTTAGCATCTTTTAACACAGAAAAACACTGAAATTTTCAGCCTCCAGGGTTCCAACAGTCTGAAGCCACACAGACATTTAGTAATCAAGCCCCATATGACACATATTTTATTTATTGTAGCAATATGTTAACATTTCTATTATTTAGTGAAGCTCATCTGTAACTAGTCATGTCTCCATAATAAAACCCCTCCTGCAATATGTTGTTAACAATTAGGAACAAATCTTCCAATATGTTATAGGCAACCTTTATCTATGGTGCTTCATGCTGTTGAGAATAACAGCTGGAATGTGGATTAAATCATACCAAAAATGACCCATGCAATTATTTGTGAACCATTTATGATACTGGTAAGGAAATGATCACTGAATACTACAGCTCTGGTTTGGGGTAAGTTTGTTCTAGCAGAAGAAAGAGCCTGTATGCCTGCCCAGTCTTTTCATGCCTTTCTTTCTGCTACACTGCCAGAAATACTACTGACCAGATTCTGGCTGCTTAAGCTCCATAATGAGGCAAGAGTGTAAGGCAGAGTTGGATTCCTCATGTTTGTGTTGTGCCAGAGCAGTTCCAAGAAATAAACACTTGAGTAAGAAGTGGAGGAGTCACATTAAGTCCTGTTGATTCCAGGGTCAGAAGAACCTTCTGCTGCTCTTTGTTTTATTTTCCATATTTTCCCCAAAAGACGTACAGTGTAAGAACTACCTCTTCCTGCAGCTGACCAGTAATCTGATTTCTATAGTTTTATTATGGTTGATGACTACTGATCTGTGGAAAAGGTTACAGTTACTTTTAAAAAAGAAAAATCTACAAAACTTTCAACACAGTTGAGTCTGATAAGCAGCAATGCTTATCAGCAGCCTTAAATTGCTGTGGGATGAGTAGTTTGTCTTTGATAATTTAGAGTTTCTGTGACACTTTCCTTCCTTCTTTGCCCAATGTTTCATTTGGGCAACATGCTTAATCTATGTTTGCTGATGTTTATGGTCTAATGCATACTGACAGCAGGTGCAGAAAAAGTAAATCCCCATCTGCATAAAAATCTTGCTGACATTCAGAAGCATGCTGTTTCACTGTAATTTTCATAGACAGGTGATTTTTCATGGTACCTCCAGAAGGTTCCTCCCACCTCCCTGCTGCTACCTCTGTTTTCCTACCTGCTGCTATCACAAGTTATGGCTTTGTTTGTAGCCCTGCCTGAGTCTCCATTTTTAAGCATATGTATTTGTTTTGTTTGATGGGGTCTCCTTTGGATTCAGTCCAGGTATGGGTTTATGTTTCATGGTTTGCCTTGTGACTTTGAGTGTTCTGGCAGACAAGAGGCCTCCTTTGGAATACCATTGCTCTCCACTGGGACAAGGGGATGTTGTAATCAAGGTTTTAAAGCAGGGGTGGAGATCCTGCATCCTGGGGATGAGACACTGTGACTGGTTCCTTTTGTTTCTGGCATGATACAGTGACTGGTGTTAGGTTTTGAGGAGGTTTTTTATTTTTATTTTTTCATTACTATTGTATAGCACTATATTAATGTGATACAGTTAGGCAAACTTCTCTATGCCAAAAGCTTTTGTTCTAAGATTTGCATTGGTGGTTTGAAGTTAAGGAACAAGCAAAAATCCTAACAATTTGTTTCTAAAAATGGGGACGCTTTTGTGGTTGATTATTTTACTGGGTTTTAAGGATCAACATTAGTCTCCTGTCCCTTTTTATATACCTTGAGGATGTAAGATGGGTTCCTTCCTTTGCTTTGCCCTCCTTATTCTCTGAGGAAACAGAAAATTAAATGGTTTGTATGTGAAAATTTATGATCAGCAACTGGAATGTGTCTTATTCCTCCTGCTAAATTATTTTGAATAAAATGTGTAAGTGTTCTTAGAGGTTACACAGGATTTAAGTCACATTATACAAGTAAATAATTTTCCCTAAAAAATTTTTAACTTAAAAGGTAAAGAAAATGAAAATAAAAGACACAGTCTTACTGACTGTGATAAACTGCTGCAGGAATCAGGAAAAGAAAACTTGATTCATGGCCAAGTAAAATACACTGGACCATGTTATCACTTAGTAAGACTATTTCTTAAAATGGAATAATCTGATATCCTTCAAGAACTACCAGAGATGAAATATAAAATATGGCTTAACGGGAAAGTTACAGAGGGTCATACCTACAGATTTAGTAAGCAAAGTAGTATGATAGTGATCCAGATGACATAGAAAGAAAGATTTCTATATAGAGCAGGAAAGCTACAAAATCCATTTAAAAAAATGAAATTAAGAAACATCCCCACCAAAATACAAAAACCCCCAACAATGAAATGGTACATTTCAAACATTAAAAGGAATATGAGAAAGAGGTTTAAGGTACTTTTTTATTTTTTTGATTTGCTGGTTGTCTGTTTTTGTTTAGTTGTCTGAAAGGCTAGGGGCTTTTTTTTATTATATAAATGCATATTTCCATATACAGTTTTTAAAACTTTAAGCTATTTTATCTGATTTTCAGGTAAAAAAACCAAACAACCCCAGGAAAAATTAGATAAGTTCAGTTTCTGGTTCAAATATATAAAATGAAAATCAGAAAATAATTAAACCAAACCACATGAGAAAATCTCAAAGCAAGCTGAAGCTAAACCAATAGTAACTCAGGGTCAGCTGTGCCTATACAACAAAGGCGAAATACAATACAGCAGGGAAAAGCTGTGGGAAGAAATGGATTAGAACATTATCCATTATAGTATGCCAGAGAAAAATGAGACCCTGTGCTACTCCATTTCTCAGAAAGGCTTTTGGGTAAAAATCAGCAACTAGGAAAAGCAAATGCTTTGCTATCTTCATTCTGGTAACTATTTCAAACACATTGGTGACTAGAAGATGTCCCTGAAAAATGTGGGATTGAATGGCAGCTGTAGCCGAGGATTCCCTTGTAAATTAAGTCTTTGTCAGGACTCCAGTTAAATGAAGGGAAAGGTTATATTGCTAAGCAAGCTGGAAAGAAGGTATTGAATAGTTTGGATTCTTTAAATGTTAAAGAGATTTGTTTCTGAGCACTCATAAAATATGGGATGGTGATACACGGAAATAAAAGTAAATGTGAATATAAAGTATTTTCAATGGTTTTGCACTAGTAGCCAGAAAATGTCCCACTTAGCAAGAAAACAAAAGCCTAGAGAGGCTGAAGACAATCTCTAAGTCAAAATTTAATATAGACGTATGACTAAAAAATAAATACTAGGTAAGATAAAAGGTGGAAGAGATTGACAAGGAAAAACTACAGTTAATAATTGATCAGTCTGCTGATTATACTTCAAAATGTGGAGGACCTTCTGACAGCAAAATAAACAAGAGTCTTTGTTTCACTACAGATTTTGTAGTCTTAGCCAAGGAGTTGAAATCCACAATTTGTCTCGAAGAATATTAGTCAGAGAATTCTACAAATGGTTTCATTTTTCTCATTTAACTTGCAAGGGAATTAAGTAATTTTTTATGATGAAAGCTTATTCTACTCTAAACATCAGGCTCATAAAATCTCTCTAATTATATGACACAGATTAGAATTTCCTGACTTAAGTTGCCACTATCAAGTTAATTCTATGCATAAAAATCTGAAAAGGAAATAGAAAATTGAGTAATTCAGTATAGTTCCCCCCTTCAGGTGTTTTTACTTCAGGTAAATGTTAAGGCAGACAGCCTTGCACAACTGAAGACATTATCTACAACTGATATACCTAGCCTAAATATTTCATAAGTGGTATTTCTTTCAACATTTTTTGTTACCCTTGTTAGTTTCTGCTTTTATCTTTACTATCAATATTGTTGTTGTTAAACTTCTTTTGGTCCCATTCTCATTACTATGGAATCATAAAATACTATGCTTGTGACATAATGGACTTTTCTTCAGCAATCAACAGTGATGTCATAATGCAAAGACTATAATTTGGAATAAAGAGTGAATCATCAAAAAATGAAAATTCAGGTTCCCTAAATAATGTAAGCTAAGAATAGTACTGAAAATATTAATTTTTAAAAATTGTGATATTTCTGTTTTTTCAAGTAGTTTCCATTAAATTAAATGTCAATACTGGTGGCATATTATTTACAAAGTCATTTGAGGAAAAATGTGGGAGAGCAAATATGAGGAAGACTTTCTGTTAAACTGTTTGTAACTAAAAGCACAAATATGTCAATACAGATGAAGAGCTGTTATTTTGTTGTTTGACTCTTATTAAACAAAAAGTCTGATGGAGCCAACGCATTGCCAGAAGATACCCACTAAAATTCTCAAAAGACCAGGCTACAATACAGTGGCACGTAAGAAACTCTGTTTGGTGTAGCTCTTGTTGAAATTTCATGCTTACAAGGGCATACCCCTGAATGTGAACTGAAAGAGGTGCCCTCCATTGTGCTATCCTGCACCTTCACCTTCTTTTGCAACCTCTTCTAATCTTATGGATTGCTCCAGGTTTCAGAACACTGGAGATCAACTGCACGTGCTCCAGCAGACCTAGCTCATCCAGGTACTTACGTTTCTTTTAGAGCCTCATTACACTCACAGCTTTCTATGTTAAAAATATGACTCAATAAGAGGCTAACAGAAAATGGCTTTGATGAATACACTGATTTGGGCTGGGATAGGTTTAACGTTTTTTACAGTGCCTGGCATGGGGCTGTGTTTTGTGCTGAGCACAGGATTGATAATACAGAAATGTTTCTGTTATTGCTGAGCAGGGCTCACACAGAGCCAAGGCCTTTTCTGCTTTTCCTCCTGCCACACTGGTGAGGAGACTGAGGGTGCCTGGGAGGCTGGGAACAGACACAGCCAGAGCAGGTGATCCCAACTGGCCAAAGGGATATTCCAGACCACAGGACATCACCCTCAGTATACAAAGCGGGGGGCAGAAGAAGGAAAGGGAGATGTTCAGAGAGATGATATTAATCTTCCCCATGTTCCTCTGAGGGATGAGGCACCTCTTTCCTGGAGATGCTGAACAGGAGATGCCTGTGCATGAGAAGCACTGTATACACTCCTGACTTTGCTGCTTGTGCAGCTTTTGCTTTCCTATCCTTTCAGTTCTCTCCCCAGTTCTACTGATGGGGGAAGTGGCTGAGGTTAAACCATGACAGTAATTTAATTTAATAATTTTTCGTCTTACTTTCAACCAGTATTGATTTTTAACTTAAGTTATAAACTCTGTGTGTCTTGCATTTTATTTGTTTTACCTGTCTGCTCAGTTGACCTTTTGGCACCATCTATTAAATGTGCTGAAATCTTGCTCTGTTGTGCGTTCTGAATCTGGGTTGAACCAGTTTGGGTAGTTTAGCAGAAGCAACATATATTAGACCAAAGTCAATGGTCCTGAATGTTTGCTGATAGTTTGGCACTTCTGGAATTGTACCTTTCTGTCTTCATTCCTTGTTGAATAAGAAGCTGAATTAATTTGAATGCCACAGTAGACTGTGAGGTTAAAAAAAAAGGAAAATATCTATTATTTGATTGTTATAAATTATTACAAATCAGGTAACTCTCTCTGTCCTATGGAGACACGTAGTCACCTTCCAAGACACGCTGTCAGAGTGAATGCACTGGATATGGCTAGTTTGCTGCATGCATTTAATTACTTCCCACAAAAAAATAATCACAGTGAGGGGCTGGAACCAACTTTGGCTGTTTATGTGGCTAAATTCAGTTTGCCTTATATCTGAGAAATAAGTGGAAATAATCCAATAAAATCTTTTCTACAGAATTCAAGATTCTGGTATCAATAGTTTCCTAAACCATTACCTCCCCATAGATACCAGGATAGAACCAGGATAGAACTGGTATCAAGTAACAGTGACCTATTACCAATTACACATTAAGTCCAACTATCAACTAAAGCAAATATCCCTTTTACGTTATACATGATATACAACCTCAGCATATCAACTGCTTTTTAAGTTCAAGGCTGACACCTTACATTAATCTCATTCCACTTCCAGAGGGCTGTAAATCCTCTTGAGGTGACTTTCAGAGAAGGCCATGCAGAAAATTTAGACCTGAACTATACCTTAGCATGTACCAGAGCAGCAATATACATGCAAGTGCCATCACAGATTTCTACCAGTTCTTGCCACATGGCTCCTGAACTTTCCTGCCATAAGGGTAGACTGGATTTGCTGGTGATCTCAAGGTGCCTTTAGAGTAGATTGAAGCTGTTAGTTAAGCTAGTGGAACCTTACAGCAATAACAGGTGTGTATGTGTGCATGTGTATACACAAATAGAGCCAATCTGCTGATTTCAGCCTGTTTTATCAAAGTGCTGTGTAAATACAACATGATCTTGGAAGCTTTCAGTCCAACTTTTTGATGAAAGATGTCAAACAGACCAGGCAGGAGTGCTGAGATAACTTCTGAGTACAAGAGGGGGCCATGTGTTCTTTATTTCAGCATATTGAAATCATAACAGAAACAGATTGTAATGCCTATGTTAAACAAAATCATGATGTCAGTTTAGTTCTTTGTGGCAAAGCTATCAATCAGAACCAGCACTTCTCTTTGTTATTCCAGAAGTGAAATGGAGACCTAAAACGAAATGACACTTTGGCAGATTAGAATTAAATAACATCAGTTCATCAGCTTGCTCTTATGCTATCTGGATAATGGCTATGTACTTTTTTTAGATAGAGTCAATCTAATGCAGTTAGAAAACATTAAATCAATATTTAAAAATGTTGTCAAAGAATAAGAATCACATATTTACCCTGGGTTAGCACCCAAGACGTCAACATTTGAGAGCCAGGTGTTACAGTGCCCTGAATCTTTGTCTACTAAACTCCTCACCGTACCACAGTAGTTTGAAAATTAGAGGATGAAAAGCCACTGGCCAGTCTGGGGGCGACAGGAAAATACACATTGAAATACTGTGCACTGTGCATCTGTGATGCACCAATTGCACTAACCCGTGCTCTGCTGATTTAGATGTGTAGCTTTGCCATAGTGTGCACAGTAAAGTACAGCACCTCCCGTAAACACTTCCTAGGTGCAAAGGAAACTCAATAAAAGCAGCCAGTAACTGCCAGAAAATCAGTCATATTTTCAGCCTGTCTCTTCTCCAGCTGTTGAGGTAATAAACAGGAAACTAGTGCCATTTGAGACCTACAGTCCAAAGCTGCCCTTGAGAATGTAGAGCTGACTTTCCTCTTTTTAAGGTGTTTTTCCTGAAGTGTATCTGTTTCTGTCATGATGTAGAAGCCTCTTAAAAGTTTGTCTCTATAAAATAAAACTAATCTGTAGGTCACAGCCCTATGGAATAAAAAGATATTGTATGCTAACTCTTGATCTGTGCCTGAAGAACATTTAAAGCAAAATGGCCACTGGAGTTTCTGAAAGTTGTGTTTTGTTTGTTTGTAGGGTGCTCTAAATACCTGCTTCCACCTGGCTGTGGAAGTAGGCTGTTTCTCACTCTTCCTCACTGTACTCCTGAGTCTTGGCTTGGTTAACAGAACAGCTTCAGCCATGGAGGAGAAGAGTGCAGGAAGGGGGATACACTGGTGGGACATGTACATTTTTCTCCCAACTGATTGAGGTGGTAATCTTCCTTTCTTGATTCCTGAATGAATGTTTTAGCCTTCCAACTGTTTTATCAAAGAGCCAGGGGAGAGGAAAGGTAGTGGTTCTGTATTTGGAAAGCGATCTGAAATAACTGTATTCCATAGGAGCCTGTATTCCACAGGCTACCTACACATTAACTAAACTGAGGAAACACCTACAAAATTCAGCTTTACAGGACACATAAGCTAAGTTGTAAATTCCACTAGGGTTCATTTGAGAGAGTTGAAGGAACCAGCCTGGGTAGAAAGAGTACATCCAAAAAGCAAGATGCTTTGTTAACCTAAGTTCTTTACCCACACAGCTGCCCTACACAGCTTGATGTCAAGTCCTTCCCTCCCTCCCTACCCCACCCCATCTGGTAGAATGTGCTTAAAAGTTGCTATTCAAAAGCTGTCTGCAATTCACTCAAGCAGCAAATTCTAAAAAACTGTAATTCATTGTCAATAGTTGCTGTGTGCCCATTTTGTCTTGCCAAAAACTAAGATTGTTTTTGCATGCTTATGGAACATGGATAATTTTAAAGTTTGAACAAAAGGTACTACCCACTGCAGGTATAATTCACTCTGCCATGCATAAAGCAAGCAAGTTGAGTAATTAATGATCATGATTTAAGAATTCAAGTAGACAGTGCAACAACTATACATCAATGTTTCATTTCTACTGAAAGCCATATACCAGCACTTCCAGTGTTCTGTGATTCAACAAGAAAACATTAAGTGCATATTTCAAGATAAACACCATGTATCAATGCTTCTGGCCCACATTCTGATTACAGAAGTATGCGTGTATTATAGATGGGCATCTGGTGGGTAATACTTAATTTTCCACAGTGAATATATTATTTTGTCTAGCTGGGCTTCAACTCCAGAAGAAATGAAACACCACATGAAGAGGTAATGTACCTGGAAAGGACAGGGCCACATACATCTCTCCATCTCAGGCAGCTATTGCAGGAAAGTGCTTACCCACCTCTGCAGTTCTACAGTCTCAAATGGAGTAAAATTTCACACCTTTTATTGAAAGCATTGAACCAGTTTGCTCTGGTTATGGTTTGGCTTAAGTGTCAAATTATGACAGAAGCTAAAAAAATCTGTATTTATTATAGTTCTTTGGAGTTACCTACAAAAAGCTAGATATATTCCAAAAGTCCATAGGTATTCCAGTAATTGTGGTTTCTATAAATATTTTTTTGCTTATCTTTTTGATGACACTTAATAACTCAGGATTTTGACTGTTGTTTCATATCTTTTACAGCTTAAATAGTCCTTATGGAAGAACAGTTTTCTTTCCTGCGGTATCAGAGAATCACAGAATTACCATGGTTGGAGAAGAATTTTGAGATCATCAATTCCAGCCTATGACCGAACACCACGTCATCAACAAGACCATGACACTAAAGTGCCACATCCAGTCTTTTCTTAAACACCTCCAGGGATGGTGACACCACCACCTCTCTGGGCAGCCCATTCCAATGCCTCATCTCTCTTTCTATGAAGAACTACTCCCTGATGTCCAACCTAAACCTCCCCTGGTGCAGCTTAAGACTGTGTCCTCTTGTCCTGTGCTGGTGGCCTGGGAGAAGAGACCAACCCCACCTGGCTACAGCCTCCTTTCAGGCACCTGTAGGGAGTAACAAGGTCTCTCCCCTGAGCCTCCTTTTCTCCAGGATAAACACCCCCAGCTCCCTCAGCTGCTCCTCACAGGACTTGTGCTCCAGGCCCTTCACCATCTCTGCTGCCTTCACTGGACTCATTCCAGCACCTCAACATCCTCCCTTTAAACTGAGGGGCCCAGAAATGGACACAGCACTCGAGGTGTGGCCTCACCAGTGCCCAGCACTGGGGGACAACCCCTGCCCTGGCCCTGCTGGCCACACCATTGCTGATCCAGGCCAGGATGCCACTGGCCTTCTTGGCCCCCTGGGCACACCCTGGCTCATGTTCAGTCACTGTCACCAGCACCCCCAGGTCCCTTTCTGCCTGGTCACTGTCCAGCCACTCTGCCCCCAGCCTGCAGCACTGCAGGGGATTGCTGTGGCCAAAGGGCAGGACCTGGCACTTGGTCTTGTTAAACCTCACATTGTTGGACTCAGCCCATGGATCCAGCCTGTCCAAGTCCCTCTGCAGAGCCCTCCTACCCTCCAAGCTGGTCAACACTTACACCCAGCTCAGTGTCATCTGCTAATCTGCTGTGACAGATTCAATGCCCTCATTTGGATCATCAGAAGAGACACTAAACAGGACTGGGCCCAACACTGACCCCTGAGGGACACCACTGTGACTGTCCCCAGCTGGATGCAGCACTTTTCACCACCACTCCTGGGGCCAGCCAACCAGCCTGGTCTTAACCCAGTAAAATATATGTGCACCAAATACCACGTTTCTGCTGAGCCTGCTGTGAATCAAATTAAACTGTGTGCATTGCATGGTCTGAACTAGTAACCTTCACTGCTTAATTTTCATGTGGGCCTTCAATTTCTTTTGGCACAGAAATGCAGGACTTACAAGTATTTTGACCCTGATAATGACAAGTGTAAACACCTAGTCAGTCATAAAATAGATGGATATTCATCTTGTGTCCAGAGAAACATGTGGTCTTATTGAAAGAAATTTTGAAATGCATGGCAGAAGAGAGCCACTCTCTCCCCTTCCAGTCACTGTGATTTCTCACTAGGACTGTCAAAAAATACAAATGACTTATTAGAGCTAAAAATTGTTTTCATAAATATTAAATGAGCTAGAAAGACATGTGTACTGCAATGACCTTATTGATTAGCTCAAAATATTTCAGCATGTCACCTGTTCTACCTCTCTTGTGTGTGTCTGTTAAGCTTCTGGTAGAAGCATTGAGTTGTACAGGATGCCATGTAACAAGACAATAAAAGTCCCTTTTATGCCAATACATCGAAATGTAATAGAAATATAATAATCTTCCCAAGCACAGAGGTAAGGCTGACATGTCATTAATTTGTGAGGTTTGTAGTTTGTCCTTGTTTCTTGCCTTTTTAAAGATGGGTACCATGTTTCCCCTTTTCCAGTCACCTGGGACTTGCCCATGACTTTTCAAATGTCCTGGTGATTGGCTTGGGTACTACATCAGCCAGTTCCCTTAGGATTGTGGGATGCAGCCTGTCAGGTCCCATAAGCTTCTGTATGTTTAGATTCCTCAGGTTGTCACACAAAGGATCTTCTCTTACAGTGGGTGGGATTTTGTTCTCCCAGTCCCCATCCTGGGGGATGTCCATCCACTTGAAGGTGTGAGAAGAGAGTTTACCATTGAAGACTGAGGCAAAAATATTAATAAGTACTTCAGCCCTCTCCGGCATTGTTACCAATTTAACAGCTTTGTTTATCAGAGGCCCTCTTTGGCCTTCCTTTTCTGGTTAATGTACTTGTAGAAGCCCTTCCATCCTTTGTTGCCAAGTTCAGTTCCTGCCTTGCCATGGCCTTCCTTACCTTAACCCTACACAATCAAACTTCTCTATACCCTTACAAGGTTATCCGTCCTAGTTTCCAACATGCATTTTCTTATTTTCCCCTAGTTTGACTGGCAATTTCCTATTCACCC
This sequence comes from Trochalopteron elliotii, assembly GCA_024734555.1. Classification (NCBI taxonomy): domain Eukaryota; kingdom Metazoa; phylum Chordata; class Aves; order Passeriformes; family Leiothrichidae; genus Trochalopteron; species Trochalopteron elliotii. The sequence goes on from JANPWX010019802.1 coordinate 982,346, forward strand.
ATGCCAGTCTCTTGTCTTCCTTGCCCAATTTTTTGCTCTGGGAATTTCTAGCTCTTGAATCCTATGGAAGACTTCCTTAAAGACCTGCCAGCTGTGTCCAGCTCCCATGCCCCTGAAGGCAATCTCACAGGGATGCTGTTGACTGCCTTCCTGAGGATCTGCAAACTTGCTATCCTAAAGCTCAGGGACACAGTAACTTTTCATTTTTAATTCTGTATCTTTTTTCAAAACTCCTTAGTCAGCTTGAGTTTTGCCTCAGGTGACCCCAAAACTGTGTAGTCTGTATTTCCTCTAGGCAAATCTTTGCAGGGTGTTTTGAAGGTCATTTTAAGGGTCAACAACCTGGGAAACAGCACTTACATGTTTTATACCAGGTTCACAGAATGGGGCTAGCGAGGTCCCATTAAAAAAGGGAAACAACGGACATATACAAGCTCTCTTTCATTCTCTCTGGGCTACTGAGAGGGTTGCCTCCGGCAGGTCTCTGAGTCACAACCTGAGAAGCTGCATTTTGCAGCCCAAAACTGTTCCAGACCATTTTCATCACTTTGAACTGGTGGACTGGGCCTGCTTCCTTTTGGTGCTTGGCAGGAGGATTTCTTCTCCCCTGCAAGACAGCAGTGACTTGGAACTGCAGTGACATTAGCTGTGTCCATTCAGGCCACAGGAGGCAGGGAGGCTGACATCGCAGGCCTGGAGCTTCCCACATGTGCCAGCACTCTCGTGTGCCACCAGCACTGCTTCATATGCTCCTTTTTTTGCTGCAGGGAGAAGGTTGTGCTGAGAGGGGATCAGACCTGCAACTTGCTGGGAAGTTTCATCCAGTGGTTTTGGCAGCGTGGGAGCCTTATGGACAAAATTAGTTTTTCCAGGTTTTATTTTTGTCCCTATCCCTCACTGTTGAAGTGAGGGAGTCCTGGAGCCATGGGAGGTTCGGTTGCTGTCTTGTTTTTTTTTTTCCTTTGTTCTTTCTCTCTGCCACCATGTGGAGAAGGGGACTTTGCCACCATCTTGTCTTTTTCTTCTGGCCCATGCAGGCTGCTACACTTGCCACCACCTTGGAGGGAGGGGTTTTTCCACCATCTTGTTTCCATTGGTCCTGAGGAGTCCACAAGACTCAGAGTACCTTTGTATCTAGTGGTTATTGCTGTTATTTTGGTTGTTGCTGTTTTTCATTCTAGCAAACTGTTATCTCTTCACTTATATCTTCTTGATTTGTCTCTCCTTATTGGTGAAAGGGGAGTGGTTAAACCCAAGGGGGATGTAAGTAATTTTGGAGTTTTCACATCACGTAATTGTCTTAAACTTTTGTGGAGTTTAACAACACTTTTGTGGAGGACTAAGCAATAATTTGTTTGAGATTTGTGTTTTCAAATCATACTATATATTAATAGGACATGACATTACATACTTAAAAATCTCTGGTCTAATATATCAATTTTACAGTATTCAGAACTGAATGTTATGCCAAAATGCACGTTGCTATTCAAATGTACATATTCTCCAGAGAACAGAAAGAAAGGATAAACTATAAGCTTAGATCTCTTGATTCTATTTACATGTTTTAAATAACACACTGGCTCATTCACATAGCCAAAACAAACATAGTTTGGCAAATCAAAATGAAACAATTATTTCAAGTTACACAAGTAGTGATTGTGCATATTTTAGTATATCTATCCAACTACAGATCTGAATAAATACTGTGACTGTGAAAAGAACATTTGTAAATGAAAAGATTTTTTGTTCAACAGAACTGTTGCAGTAAGAAATTCATCCATTTGCAAAACACTCTCAGCATTATTTAACATGTAACATCTTAACATTTTAGAAATTAATTAATGCTCAAATAAATTATTTTATATATAAAAAGACTGATTATGCATCAAGCTGCATCAAGAGTGGTTCTCCTTTTTTTTCTTTTTTAATAGACATGCACAAATATTTCTATGAGCCTTCAGTAGTTAATGTTACATGAATGACAAAGCCTGTCACAGCAGGCACACCTACATGTGTAACTCACTTCCTTACACTTGCACTGAGACTTCTCAGAGGGGACAGAGGTGCACAATCACAGCTGGCCAGCCTCAGATCCTGATGAAATCACTCAGTAAGGCAAAGGCAAACACTCTTCCCTTCCAATGGCCCTCTGGACTCCAATATACTTTCCCACCTCCGTTTTCTACATGGTAGAAAAGTTCATAGGTTACTTTATATTGCTTGTCTTACATAAAATTTGTATCCATTTAATGAATTAGGCTTTAGTTATACACAACTACAGTGTGTTTGCTTTAACTGCTATGTAAAATATAATGGTGGGTTAATAGCAGGATAATTTCCCCATGGAAAAGAATTATGACTTTGACTCTCCTGGAGTCAGAATAAAATGCTGCAGGGATAAGAGACCTTATTATCATTAACTCCCTAAATCCTACCATAACAGATGAACTGAAAAATAGCTTATGTGCTTTGGATAATTTTTTCATTCAACAAATTAACATGATCTAGGGTGGAAAGATACATACATATTATCCTTTCTAAGACTTCTTTAGATTTTATGTCACCGACAATTTTTTTTTAACTGGATGAAGTATTTAATAATTTGATTTGTCTGGAATTTCATTTTAAAAGTCATTACTAAATCCATCAGGACCTAGAGCTGCGTTAGAGTGATTGAATATCCTTATAAAGTTCCCTTATATTTGCCGTTGGTTCTAATTATCACCGTAAATGCATTTCAACCACAGTAAAAAATGTAACATATCAAAATGGCTATAAATGTTTTTGAAAACTTGACAACATTCTTTTTGAATGAACACACTGTGTCTGTTGAAAGAGCCTTTAAAACTGCTATTTAAGAAGTCACTGAAACTCTTTTTGCTCAATGGTTGATTGCACTATTGGAAATAATTTTTTTTTTTGTTTTAGGGATGGCTAAGACAGTTTACTCACCTTAGCATCTCTTGAGTTTACTTCTGACTTTTTTGTGTTGTATACCTGCAATATTGAAAGAACTTAGAAATAATTTAATAAGCTAATTAGTTTTGAATGGGCCAGAATCAAAGCTTCCTGGGTAATTGTACACAAGCAGATGCCAATCAGATGCACTAAAAACCAGTTATAAGTTGTGTTATAAGTTACATGTCTAGTGCTCCTTGAGGTAATATTTCTTTAATTTCCTTGTTTCATGCGTAACTACAGGGCTGACATAACTCATAACCTTAGTCCTTATGATGAGCACAGAATTATTAATTTTTGCCTGCTTGTTTCTGTGACTTTTTTACTGTAACACAAGAGTCTTTTGTATACTAATTAATTTCTTCTGGCAACAGTTCTATGACTGCAGTAGGTTTTATCTTTATTCAGGGTAAACAGAAGTTTCAACTGCTAGAGACACACTTGAGTGGGTGAGCTTGGCTGAAAATGCAACAAGCCAATTTTCCAAAGGGTGAAGGACTATTTAAGAGTTACCAATGTATTTTTATGATTGGACTTCTTTTTAACAGTTTTGATAGAAATTTAGTTTGGCCTCTGAGAAAGAAATACAAAGAAAAATAAAGAATATCTTTACATTTCTCCAGGCCTTTGATTTAGAAATTACTTTGTTTCCAAATATTTTTATAGAGTTGTATTTGAATGGTTTTGAAATACCTGAATACAAACTGAAAAAGAAGAAATTTAGGCTAGATATTATGAAAAAATCTTTTACTGTGAGAGTGGTAACATACTGGAACAGACTGCCCAATGACCTTGTGAATATCCTATCACTGGCAGTGTTCAAGGCCAGGCTGGATGGAGCTTGGAGCAACCTGGTCTCACAGGAGGTGTCCTTGCCTATGGCAGGGGTGGTTGGGACTAGATTATAGTTAAAGTTCCTTCCAATTCACACATTCTATGATTCAATGATTCTATGATACCTTTGTGTAGTACAAAGTGATAAAGCAGAGTGATAAAGCAAAGAACATGTTTTTATTATGTAACACAAGGCAGCAAATGAACACAAAGCAGAATGTGTTTGAATTCTGACTGCTGCAGGAGGATGTACCCACTGTACCACCACAGCTGTGGCCTGGCTCAGCCCCTGTAGTTCCCTGCCCTCCAGTACGGTGTTTCACAGCACCTCTTCCAGCTTCTTCCACAATTTGAAGAGCCACCTGCACCATCCCCTCTTTCCTTCTCAGGCCAGTCAGGGCAGGATATTCACTGCATCCTCGAGCACCGCCTCAAACCAGGGGCACACTGAGGCTGGCAGGGAGACCTCAGCCTGGGTATTGCTGAAGTTAGGGATGTTTTCCTGTGCTCTATCCTTCTCTACCCTGCTTGGATCCAGCCCACCATCCCCAGCCCCTGCTCTCTCCCTCCTCAATGGCCTGCATCAAACACTGTAGACCCCAACCTGCCCTTTCTTCACTCATGTCCTTGTCAGTCGGGTGGGCTGCCACGTGCATTGCCCCACGTGGCAGTTCCAGCTGTTTACAGCCCAGTGTTCCAGCATGTTCCAGACAGTTCACACTTTGTTGTTGGCTTCTCAAGGGACGGATGCCAAGATACTGCTGTCCAAGTCAGCCACGCTGCAGCACCTTAAGTAGCAGGTATGGACAGAGAACTCCATTTGGGCAGGAGTGCAGGGTGAATTAAAGAGAGAGAATGGGCAGATGGATGCCAAGACCATCTGGGGGAATGGTGTTCTAGTACTTGCTTCTCCCCTCTCTGCTTCCCCATCCCCAATCAGGAATTTAAAACATTAACTGGCAATAAATTGTTAAATTACCCAAAGTTGGGTCTATTTTGCCTGTGACAGCAATTGGCAAACCATCTCCCTGCCTGTATCTACACCCACAAGCTTCCTCACTCATGTTCCTGCAATTTTCACCCACGTCCTGCTGTAGGGAGGGAGCAGCCAGGGGGTGGTGGTGAGGCTGGCTGCCACACAGGGCCAGAACACCATAAACAAGAACCTCCTAATGTGAGCGACCCAACACTGGGGAAGAAATGCACCACTCCTTGCACAGAGGATTTGACCCCCACAGCTGTTGGATCTCAACCCAGTTGTAAGGGTCCTCCCCAGTTGTTTGATAGAAGCATGAACAGAGACTTGAGATTTTGCAGTAACCTGCAGGTGCCTGGGCAGGATACGGCCAAGGGGTCACAACATCCCTATTTCCTATTGTCTGTAGCATTTTTGGCTCTCTCCCCACTGAGATCCTACTCTTTTCTGCCCAACATTTTCTGCACATACTCACTGCACTTGTTATATTTCCACATTCTTGCTCCAAACCATCCTCAGCTCTTCTTCCAGTTTCTGGTGTTTATAATTGCCATTTTTCCTGTAATCCTGCCTCTTTGACTTCCCTCCAGTTTGAATCTTCACGCCCTATGCTACATGTTTTCAGTAGCAAAGGCAATAAAACCACAGGAATGACAACCCACAACAATTTTCAGCATCTAAAAATTTTCACCAGTCTCTTCAAAAGCCTCTCTCAGGCTTTCTGATTCTTTTATACATGATTGAATATCAGGCTTGTTTCAGACAAACTGTAAATGATTTTTTTTTTGTTATACACAAAAATGTTTTTACTCTATGAACTAAGAAATGAAATTAGGTTGCATTCTCATAAGGACAGTAAAATCACATTCCTGACAGGAAAGTGTTCGTCTCACCAAACATTGTCTCTTATTCTGAAGCATAAAAACACAGGAGATTTGTATTGAGTTGCTGTGAGAATTTTAAGTGTGATTAGCACATTTACTTTGAAGCATTTTTCAAAATGGCTGAATTGTTTTGGTTGAAAATTCATTAAATGCAAATCCACTCAACCCCAAAATAAAATAGTCTAAAAACGACAACAGAAACCCCCCACACATGATTGCTCACAACCTCTGCTAAATTCTCATTATAGAAAACTTCAGTCTGAGTGAGTGCAATTTTGCAACGTTATAATCAGCCCAGGCAGACTCTCGTGACAATGAAAGTGTTGGGCAACACCACTACTAAAAGTGGATCACAATACATATACCTAATTTTGATACATTTCTTAAATGTTTGTGTTGGCAAGCTTAGGCCGGGACAGTGATTCAGACAGGAAGCTTTTCTGTTAATGTATATGACTAGATTTTTTGGTCTCAATACTTCTATCATGTCTCTGAGATCTGTGAATCAGTCTTTCTGCTATTACACTTACTAGTTAAGGAGAAAAGTGTCACTGGAGAAGCATAATCTTTCTACACTTAGTAAATGAAGACGAGTTTGCTTAAGCACTTCAAGTTTATTATATTATTACCATATACAGGTTAGAAAGATGAAATGTCACATATGCAGAGATTATTTTAAGCACAAACCCACATATTTAGAGATAAAACACAGAATATAACATTGAGAAGGTGCATATTTGATCTGTGTTGTTGACACCAAAGCTGTTGAATTATTAAATCAAGTGTGGAAATTGCATTAATACATAAGAATCTTGGCTTACTTTTACAGATCTTATAATTTTCAAAATTTATTATCATTATTAATATCATCATCATCTTTTTTTTTCCACATTTTGAAGGACTTACTCATTTTTTGCCTGAGAGAAAACTTTCCTTAATACATATGGCAGTCTGTGTGGGTTTGCAGAATTTAGGAGAATCCCCTTGGAGAGGAAGCCAAGGCCAGCTGAGCAACAATATCTATTATTTTCACAGCTAGCTCCTTCAGATTAGCTTCCTACATAAAATTAAACTTGTTTCAGATTTTTAAGTGGCTTTTAAGGATCTTTTGTACATATTTAGGAATCTGACTTCAGGCATTTACTTTTTTTAAGTGTTGATCACTACTTCTAATCTGGAACATGAGAAACATTTGAATTTTAAACATGCAAGCTTTGGATAAGTTGAGAATTTCCTACATTCCTGTCAGTGGAGTTTTTATTTTAAAGTGGCAGTTACTGGCATAAACAGCACTTAAATTTTGGCAGTAAATTAATCTAAGAATATGTATTTGTCAACTTCAGCTCCCAAAACACTACTGTAAAATATATATTTTTAGACCTAGCTGTCCTAGGATGAAATTGCCAATCAAACAAATACAACATAGAATAAAAATTGAAAACCCTATGGTTGAGTTAATATTTTAGCAAAGTATACCAATGGACATAGAATGGTACTGTTGATATAATTAGTCTACCAAGCTACAGATCAAATAAAGGCCAAATTCCAATGTAGAATCTACTGAATTTGTACCACGCCTTATCTCATGCCATACATAAAGCCTAGGTGAAGGTATGTAAGATCTGAAGGCTACACAACTCTCTTGACAGGAACAAGCTTCTAGTAGAGACAAAGTAAACATAAAATTCAGTCACCTTTAGCAGGCCTTCCACACATGTTAATCTTACATCACAGTGAGGCTGATTGTTAAAACAGTGAATTTCCTCCCTCTTCAGACTCCACATAGAAACGCAGAACCCAATTTTGATACATGGTGGGACACAGATATAGTCAATGAAAAAGTACTAATAAGGGAATAAACAATAAATCCCTGTGTCATAATATTTTATTTCAAAAATAGGAGGTAGGCTGCAGAATAGGTTATTTTTGCTATTAAGAGTTTGCAAGTTAAAAAGAAAGATAAAGCAATATTTTGAAAAGGAACTCCACAGCCCTTTTTTTTCTAATTCTGGTAGACAGAGCAAGCAAAAATTGGCTTTTGAATGTTTTACTTTATATGAGATATTTATGATAAGAATTGTATCCATCTTGTTAAGCATGTGATGTCTACTTAGCTTAAGAGCCACGGCACTTTGAGTTTGGGAGACGATTCTTGTTTAATGGGAGAGAGATCAGAAAAGAGTAGAACTCTGAATATTAATCCTATTTACATGTACAACGAGGACTAAATTTTTGTTCATTCTGTGAATAAAAATGTCTGCACAAACATTTAAATACTGCCATTTAAGTACTGTGGCACCATTTTTAGTGTTCCCACACAATAGCTGATTTCTCAGAGAAAATCACAGCTTTTCCTCAAACACTGTGCCTGCTCTATTTAGGAACTGTGAGGCCTGGGATGAGGGCAGGCAGAGCCTACAGAAACCTCGTGGGCTGCCTCAAACCTGCTTTTACCTCAGTTGTTGCCATGGAGCTTTGGAGAGTTTGACAATTCAGGACAATCACTGGATCTCATATTCACTTTCTACTTTCATGTTTTTCAAAGAGGTTCTTGGTAACACTTGCTGAGAAGGATTTCTTTCCACAAACTTCGCAGTCCATAATAACACTGTCAACCACAGCCTTAACATTTATGGAAGGGATGCTGTGTAGACTTGAGGGCATCTGTACTTACCCAGGGAAGTCCAATACCCTGTGGAGTTTGGAAAAATGCGTAATTTCTGAAGATGCAGTTGTGAATTAGGTTTACATCTGTTGAGATAAAGATTAAAACATTGTTTGGGAGTGCTAAAAACAATGATCACAATACACCACAGGATACAGCCATGGTTTAGATTATATTTAGCAGTCCGCACCTCTCAGAGGTCTATGCCTCTCAGACCATGAGGCTGGCAACATAACCACAGTGCAAGTCTCAGAGCTCCTCCCTTCTCCCTATTGTACCTACAGCTGGAGTTTTGGCTATCTTCAACTCCCATCCTGAATATCACACACACAGAATCACCAGGTTGGAAGAGACCATCAAGATCATCAAGTCCAACCCAGCCCTAACACCTCACCTAAACCATGGCACTGAGTGCCACATCCAATCTTTCTTTAAACACATCCAGGGATGGTGACTCCACCACTTCCCTGGGCAGACAATTCCAGTACTTTATCACTCTTCCAGTAAAATACTTTTTCCTAATATCCAACCTATATTTCCCTTGGTGCAGCTTAAGACTGTGTCCTCTCTAGACCATCTCTTCCTGCCCATCTGATATTCCTAAGACTGGTCTTCCTAACACTCATTACTGGGCACTGGGATACTGCCATGATAAACTGGGAAATCAGCATCTTTCTGCTTCTCTAGTTACAGCACTCTGAGGCAAGAGTGATAATCTTTGTAAAAATATGCAAAGCTACAGTTTTCCCATAATTTTATGAGAGTCATAGCAGTGACCTTGAATAAAACAGAATTTGTGGAACAAGGTCTAGGAATGAGTAACCTTCCTGTTGTATGCCAGCTGGTAACAGGGTTGTGCCATGTTCTTACTGCTGTTCCCTGCTGCTGGCATGTCACTATATACCCCTGATATACAGATATGAAGGTGAGGGAGAAATTACGGAAGGCTCCTTGCTCAAGGGTTATCCATCCAAATACTGAGCACCTCTGGCAGCAGACTGGCACAGAAACTCCACACAACATGCTGGCAGTACACTTCTGTATCTGAAGTCAGATTTAAACAGCTTAACTTAGATTTGTCCTTTACAGCACACAGACTCACAACCTCCCTGAATCTGCCTGAAACTGAAGGCAGGCCTCTGATGTTTAGTCATAGTGGTACAACCCCAAAGCAGTGCCTTGAGGGAAACCTGATGAGGGGGATCACTGGGTTGTGTTTCCCCACATTACAGTACAGCCTTCCAATGCTCTGTAATATGTACTGTGTTGAGCAGCATTCCTTTTTTTTTTTTTTTTCTTTATACTGAAGATATCAGAAATATGAATGTCTGAGTGCAAACATTTGCCAGTGGTTTGTCTGAGCATGATTTTCTGCAGGTCTCGTGACAGTGATTCACACAGTGCTCATGCAGGTCCTCGAGTGCCAGCAACCTGGGAAAAGCATCTTTGGCAATTACACTGTTCAGTCCAGAACACATCATCTCTAGCTGCCAAGATGGTGACACTACTTGGTCTTGATAAAGGCACCTGCAGCAGGTGGAGGCCTACACTAGTTGTGTTTACTTCCCTGGCAAAGACATTCTACATCTAGTAACATATTCCATTAAAAGGTGAAATGTTTTGTTTTTTCTCAGTTTTATTACATGTTCCACAGATTTGAATGCAGTATTTCTGTTCATGCATATGCCTATTGTTGCTAGGATTTACAATGTATCATGACTAGCTTATTAATGCCTTTTGAGATGATCTGAATCTAATCAGCATGTTCAAATGCCCTTGTTTCATGCTCTGCAAGTGCTAGGGAAAGTAAATCGTGCCTCACGTTCGTTGTCAAAAAGGCTTTTTAATGGTAAGAGAGACAGTCTCAGAATTGATTCTCTTAGGGAGGTACAAAGTGGATTCTGCTTACTCTGAAGTATCCTAAGCTGTAAGAAGATTTTCAGAGATAAAAAGAAGGGCTGTCCGAACCATGCTGTATGTTTGGTCATACCTGCCCCAGTCCAGAGATGATAGTTGTCCTTATGCATGTTTTTATTCTCTTCCAGCCTATCACTGCTGTTTTTGTTGGTGAGTATTCCTGCCATTAACATCAGTGAATTGAACCCCACCAAATGAAAGCTTCTGAATTCCTGATCTTGGATATTGCTTGAGAGTGAATACGTAGCGGTAAAACACATCACATAAAAACTGAGTGTCATCTTTATGACCCTGTAACATGCACTCTCAATAAATCAGGATTCCCAAGAAAAAGAACTCTGATTAGGGAATTTGCTGCTAGAGTTGAACAAGTTGCTGTTTGCCCATTCTTTGCTAGTACTTCAGGTAGGCAGCTTTGCTTTTCAGAGAAAAAACGGCAGAAAGGAAGGAAGGCACTAATGAAACATTTATATACCACCAGTGCAAAAGTCTAGAATTAAATATTGAAAGGCCTATTCGTATTACAATCTGCATTCAGGATTGGCACTAATTGGCAATGCTGTTGGCAGTCTCAACGGGGAGGGCAGGAACTGAGTAAGCATGGAGACTTATTCATCCAAAGAAGTGGTTCTTCCAGGTCAGGTTTAATGCACATTTACGATGCAGAAAGGGAAGCACAGCACTGTTGTTGCTGATAGTGTAACTGTCTTATTTGGAGAGCATTGCACTTGCCAGGACAGTTTTGCCTAGGGATTTTCTCAGGTGCTGACCCCACTGTCAGTGTATTTTAAAAACTGTTTCTTTCCAGAGGTAGTTTTGCCTAAATATTCAGAATCAAAGAAGAAGAAGAATATTCTAAGCAGTATAAAAAAGAATTTGATGAAACATTGTCTAGCTCAAAAAGGCAATGATTTGAAGAAAACTGACCTCATGAAGTGATGCAGTAGCTACTAAAGAGCTCTATTTTTTGTTTTTGACTTATTAAAGCTGTAAAATGGACAGATGTTTGACCTGCTGAAACCATTGTCCCACCTGTTAAAATTTTGTCATGAGCTTCACAGTCTTTCTCTCTGACTTCTCTGGTTTATTCAATACACTGCTGCAATGTTTACTTTTTCTGCCTGTCATTTTTACAACGTACCTGCTCCTTTGATTCCCCACTATCATTTCTTGGTAAAGATCCTGATCTTTAGCTTGAAAGGCCAATTACAAAGTCAATCATTATCTTCTTATTTGTATTTTCATGCTGTCTCATGTGCAGCTATTATTTGCTGACAATTTTTTTTCTACACCTCTTCCTGCCTTTTTCCAGTGTTTCCCCTATACCTTGATATCTTGTGCCAAACTTGCCAATAAATCTGTTAGCCTGTCATTCTTTCAGTCCTTCAAGACCACGCTGATTTTCCAAAATTTCCCAAGCATTAACAAATGGGTATATAATCAGGGAGTTCTGAGATACATTTTATTTGTTCTCCCATATTTTGTTTTCAGTTAACTGGCATGACAGCAGTGAATAGTGCCCATTTTGAACAGCTGTAACCACACAGAGTAAGTGACTGCTGTGTATACTGGGGGGAGGACAGAAAGGAAATATTGAGCAGACCAGGGAATGGCTGCTAGAAAATGCCCTGGCAGAAAGAAGAGTGTAAATGGGTGAATATATCCAAAACTGACCCAGCCACCTGGCTGACATCAGACCACTCCACACCCTTCCCTCTATGCTCTCCACCAAATGAGTGCAATGCACGACAGGAGGTGCTCAAATCTTTTTAAATATGGACTTCTTCTCAACAAATGTTTTCAAAATTAGCTTCTCAAGTCATGCCAGATATTCAGTGTTTTGTTACAAAGTACCTCACTGATTTGTGATGGGGAGCTGCAAGCAACAGTGCTTTTCCCAGGATGGAAAATGATGTAAGCTTCTATCTTTGCTGCTTTTAGCTTTAGCTTCCTTTTAGCTACTATAGGCAACATAGCATCCCTCTTCTGTTCGTGTAAGATAATGTTAGCAGAGCACGTGATCTGACATAGTCTAGAGGCCAGAGCAGAACAATACTGTCACTTGTCTTCTGTAACTCTGGGGTGATATAATAAATTTTGAGTGCCTTCTTAGATTTCAATTTATGGCATAAATTAGAGCAGTTCAGTGACTATTCTAATGTATTCCTTGCTGCCCCCAGATTACAGGGGCTGTTCTGGCAGCTGATAATAACTGAAGTGTAGAAGTGCTTTGGCTAAGCTCTATTTTTTTCCAGTCTCATCTCTGGCAGCAAGAGAAAGAAATGACAGAAACCTGCAGCATTGCTTTTCACCACCTGGCAATTTTCTTATACATCGTGAAGAATAGGTAGGAAATTAAGCAAGTTGTTCTGCTATGAAAATGACACTATAGCAGAGGCAGATTCTGACAGAAAAAGGTTTATCTTTAAAATCAAGGACTCAAGAACTATGAATAAACCCAGGTTTTGGAGATATAACAACTTATGTGCAGAATGTGGAGTATCAAGGAGGAACTCTTTTCACTGGTTAGTTGAAATTATTAGAGTTAGGTTTGGAGTAGTATATATGTGCTATTCATTTAGCCAAAATCAGTTTTATCCTGTGTGTGTCTATCTCATATTTCCTTATCATTAAATGTTGGTATAGGCAAATTTCTGGGTCAAATTCTGTCCCTAGTGACTCTTATAATCCCCTTCCACAATAAATTAACCTTTACATTAAAGGTCTGATGTAAATACTGATAAGAAGCCACAAAGAGCTATCAGCATTGTTACAAAATAATATCCAGCATCAAAAGCTTGCTCTTAATGGAGAAGGACTGGGATTTGGAGAGTTTTGTATCACTGTTTTTCCTTCCACTAGTAATCTGATGACCCACATAGTAATAGTAGCAACAACAACAACAATAATAGTAGGTTTGGGTGGGGGTTTTTTTTGGTTTTTTGTTTTTTTTTTTTCATTTACCATCTGAGTGTACTGGATAAACTGATCAAATTAGAAACCTGGAATCTTACATTTTGGTTCCTATTTTCATCAACTATGTACTGTGTTTATTAGAGCACATCAATAACTGGTGTGTGCTCACATTTCTGTGGGACTTTCTTCATTACAAAAGCTCTGAGTCTCTTTTGATTTCACAATTGGATTAACCTGGGATCCAGGCATAATCAAATAAGGCCCTAGTATATACTATTATATATTTATATATACAATATTAGCACATGAGATGAGGGCCTATGTTGTCAGGAAAGAAAAAAGGAGAATTTTTTCAAAATAATATCTAAATAATATTTTAAAAATTGACAGGAGAAATGCATTTAAAAGCCCTTTAGGTCCTAAAAGATGAAGGTGTTGTCCAGTAAGATTCGCAAAAGGTTTCAGGTGCCTAACTTTTGTCATCTGCTTTGGTTTCAACGATTGAAAGCCTGGTCACAAATCCCAGTGCTGATGCCCGTTTCAAAGTCAAACACTCAAAGGGACTTTTGTTTGCTGCAAGATCACAACTAGCCGTCTGTAGCCTTCTGCTAAATGGTAAGAAGACGGCAAAACTGCTGCCATAAACTGCGGGAAGCTCCGTTTTAGAGGAGATGAGGGGCGCAAAAACCCTTATATAATGTAAAACAGCTACTCTTACTTAAACCCGTGACACCGCCCGGGAGCGGAGCGTGGCTCGCTGTGCCCACGCCGAGCCGATCCCGCTCTGCTCTGCAGACCCCGCTGCCCTCTCCGCTGCGGGCGGCAGGACCGGGCTGTCCGGGCACCGCCAGCCGCGGGACCTCAAGCGTTCTCCCTGCCTCCTTCCGCGGCGGAGAGGGGGGGCTTCCCCGGCAGGGCAGACCCAGCCGCGCTACCTGCCGCCCCTCT
>JANPWX010019802.1:996839-1087838 GCA_024734555.1 Trochalopteron elliotii
AGCGCGGCCGTCCCGGGGTGCGAGGCGGAGGTGACCCCGCGGCGGGTAGCGGCTCCGTACCCACCTGGGGACAGCCCCCTTGCGTCAGGCTCCCCGCCTGAACCCGAGATCGTCTTGTTTCTGCTCCGCCGGTTCTAGCCCGTCTGGCTGCCGATAATTGAGAGTTGGGGGGTTTTGTGTGGAGAGGGGATTTTTTTTTTTAAGGAAAGCTTGTTTTTTAATTTTTTAATTTTTTTTTTTAATTTTTATTTTTTTCCCCGAGCGTGCCAGCTTTGGGAAGCGTTGCTCCAGAGCAAACTCTGTAATGCCAGAAGAAAGTGATGGGCAAGCCCCCACACTACAGTAATCCTCTGGTGAGAGCTTATGACAGGCTGTGGATCATGGAGGAGCTCTGTGGGTGATAGATCCATAGCGTGATACGCCGATACGCGTGTCGTTCCCTCTCCTCATCTATACCTTCTAACAGCACGCTTCAGACAAAACAACCACCCCACGATGTTACTGTAAAACGACCCGTTAGGGTCTTGTGACGGATTTTAAAAAATTGCTTTATTTCTTGGTGCATGATTCAGACTCCTTAAATCTATTTCAAGCCACGACCCCAACCAAGTGCGTTGTTTTATCTGACTGCTGCTTTACTTTTCTTCAGTGTATCGTCTCGTGTGCCTTACTTGTGGCTTTTCGGTGTTGTGGTCAACTTTTTAATTTGCTCTTAGATGGTGTTTCTTCTGTGCCTTTATGCAGCTGGATGTGCACAGTTTTTTTTGAGAAACCTTGTATTTCTAGAGGAATGAGTTATTTTCAACTAGTTGAGCTGTGGTTGTCAGGAATGTTTCCCTCTGCAGTAATGGCTGTTTATGTAGCTCCTGTTTTTCCTCTTTTCCCTATGCATCCTGTTAAATTGATACAACTGTAAAACAGCACGATGAATTGGAACTAAATATACCTTTCTGTATCCCCCTCCTTTTTTTTTTTTTCTTAAATACTCAAACTCAGACCAGGTTCCTTGCTTCTTACAACTGCATGAGCCCCCAAAGAGTGGAATGTATTTGCAGCAAAATGCATTTATGACCAGAATAGAATGAATGTGGATATATCCATTTTTTTAAAATATATATAGATGTAAACTTGATTTTTTCACTGAACTGAGTAGGAGCTCCATGACTGCTGTTAGCTTGGAGCACACTGCTAGGTGATTAAGATATCCTGCTTCTCGGCAGGAATGGTACGTGTGGGATTGGGGCTGTGCTTACCACGATTATGTGGTGTCTAGATGGTTTAGTGCTCCGTTGGTAAGACTGCATAATACTGTGTAGAAATACACAAAGTCTGTTCAGTTAGCTGAACTCGGATCTGCTGGCAGACCAGTGAATTTCTGGTAAAGGCTTGTTATTTCTGTGTGTGCTTTGGAGATAAATTACAGGCATCTTTTGAGTTGACAGTATAGAGAAGGTAAGCCCAAAAATAACTCAACATTGCAATTATGAATTCTGAAATTCTGTAAGAGCAATCTGATATTTCACCTTCAGTTAGTAGTGCTAGAAGATAGCAGCATAAACTCAAGTTACTGTTTTGGGAGAGTTTGCTTAGAATATGCAGCCTTATTCTGTCCCCTTTATTCCTGTCTGTTAGATTCCTTTAGTACCTGAACCAGACTTTTTTTTGTGCTTTGATTTTGCCCATCCTTCCATTTTGCTGTAGTCACTGTTTGCAGCTGAATTTCTGCCTACCTGCAGAACCACCTGGCAAATCCACCTGGATAATAACTTTTTTTTTTGTGCAAAGACACCACAGTACATTAGAGTGCAGAGATTAATTTAAAACTGAGAGGGCATCTATTATGGAAATCCCTTAGGACAGTGGAAAAAAGCAAGGCTGAAGTCCAAGATATACATACAGATGATTTCAGGCTTTCTTTATGTGCCACCTGCTGAAAGTATCCCATTGAGAGAAGTGCTTGAAGATACTGTTTTCACACTGACATCCTATTTAATTACTGTCAAATAATGAAAATGTTGATGTTCTCTGTGATTTTCTGTTACTCAGTTCTTTTAGTTGTATGGATCCCCAGTGTTTGATCCTGTGCTTGCAGGTTTCATTTCTCCTCTTGTCCTGTCCTTGTTCCTGTTGCCAGCATAGCAGAATTGAATCTGTTGTCACAGCTGTTCACTATCCTTCAGACAGCAGTGGAACAGATTGTCCTGCTACCTCTATTTCTGCTTTAGCTATCAGTAAATTCTTCTAAGTCATGACATATAAAATATTTCCAAACTAAATAAATGGATAGTTAGAAAACATGTAGATTTTCCCATATATATTACCGTTTCATGTGGTATTTCAGTAGAACTATTTCTTCTTCTGTGATGTTTTCTAAGACATCCTTGACAACTTGAACCTTGTCTTCTCCTGGATTTCTTTAGACTAAACAGCCCCAATTATCTTTCATCTTCCCCTGCAGAATGTGTTTCCAGACATCTGATCATTCTCATTGCTGTCCTGTGTACTCATTCCAGCTGGTCACATCTGTCTTGAAGCATGATGTCAAAAAACAGGATGTCATACTCAGATTTACACCTTGCCAGATCTGCTAGAACTGAGGGATTATTTCAGAGGTCTCTCAAGCACTGTTGTTTTTTACGTAGCCCAGACAGCTAATTTGCAGTTTGTGGTCCATTATGAGTTTTATGTCTTCTCCTGAAGAATGAACACTTCTACTCTGCCAAAAAGTGGTTTGTCTCCCCACATCAGTGAAGGAAGCTAAATGCTGCTATCTAGAGTAGGACAGCTTCTTTTATGTTCAGAAATTAGACTGTAGAACTGAAAGCATGATAACTCCTCATCTGAGTATCATGTCTGAAAGAGTTAAGTCCTGGAGGAAAACGGGGAAGGAAGGGGTGGGAAGAGATGGTACATCACTTTTTTTTTCTTCCCTGTTGTCATTACTTCATTCTACAGTTGCATAAGCTTCACCTTAAAAAAAAAAAAAAACAAAACACAAAACACCTGAAGAAAAGCAGACCCTCATTTCGTGTAACCAAGAACAAATAATAGTTTACAAGATTACAGTCATCAGTTTCTGAAGTGTTTTTGATGTCTTACTTTGAGATCTTAGACACGTGAGAATTAAATAAGGGTTTAACACCAACATCTGAGAAGTGCTTTGCTTTTTGGAACATATGTGCATTGAAGTGCTGTGGCTAGCAAGCACATAAACACAAATGAATTCAAGCAGATTATTTGGCTGTGCTCTTCTGAGGTGAGTGGCTAACTGCTGATGGCAGGCAGGATGGGATTGCATGGTGAAGGGCACTCGAGGAGAATACTGCATAGATGATGGGTCACTGCATTTCTAATGCCATGTGGTGGATTAGTTTTTTTTTTATTTTTTCCATATTCTCCACAGGACTCTCTTTGCTGGAAAGAGTGTTTTCCAGACTATCAAGAGAAGAGTTGAGGCTGGGCAACAGATTCTTTTGTAATCTGTCTGCTTCTGCTGTCTCTGAGTAGTCAGTACTGGACTGACATTGTGGGGACAGGGATAAATGCAAAAAACCCCCGTATTTTCCCCATTTTCCTTTCTGCTGTATTTTTGTCTTCTCTGCACTGGTTTTTCTTTTGGCAAAAATGTGACTGTGAAGAGGAAACATGGTTTATGAAATTTATTGAGGCAAATGGTACCAGGTGTCATTGGCTGCAGTAGTTTCTATCAGTCAAAATATTTTATAGACTTTCAGTTCAGCATAGGATATCCTTTTTTTGATGGCTTTCAAATCTTAGCTGGTATTTTATAGGGGAGGTGAAAGCTCACTTGGTTTAACCTTGTTTCTTAGAAAGAGAATGAAGGCAAGCTGTGGATTCCTTGCTTACACCAGCATTCTCAAGGATCTGAAGGTTAAATTGTGTGTCTTGGAGTTGCCTGTCTTTTCCATCACCTCTCTATAAACCTTGTCACAGCCACTATACATTGCTTACTAAGGCACAGTAACAAACCAGAAGGATCAGAATTCTTTCAGAATCATACTTTGCTATACAACACAGCTGTCTGAAATGGATCCAGAAGCTTCTGAACCTGCCAGTGTCTTCTGAATTACCATAGTGAGTTCTCGTTATTATTCTAGACACTTAAAAAAACTCCCTTAAAACCTAAGACCATTCAGAAAAAATAGGAGGGGCTGGGTAGGGAGGTATGGTCTTTTGTTCTCAAATAATTCCAGTTCTTGCTCTGTAATTTCAATGTTTGGCACTGAAGTGACTACTCGAGTTTATAAGAATTGAGATGATGAGCAACATGGGAAGATTTCTCCTGAGAAGTGTCCACTGAACTTTGAAGTTGATTGTTCTACATTTTCTCCTACTACCTAGTTAGTGTATATTGTGAATTAAAAAGATACTACACTGCATAGAGTGAGTACAAAAACTTTTTCTGTTGTGGCTAACTCTTCTCCTGAATCTGCCTTCTTGCTGTTCATGTTGCAATCTGTTGCAGCTTCATGAGGCCTATATGGTGAGAATTAATTACTAGGAAGCTAAGCTTTTGTCGTTGGAATATTCATAGCAAGGTGAGGAGTGTGGTAAAGAATGTATTGCTCTAGAAACTGCTCTTTCACACATTCATCCTGTAACATATGCCCACTGGGAAGGTACAGTCCCTTCAGCATTACAGATTGTGTGCCAGATCTAAACCCCAACAAAATTGTGGTGCAGTTTGTGAGAGGAGTGGAAATCAAAATACTTTGGGGTAAAATAAGCAGTGTGTGGAGTGATGGCAATCATGTTTACATGTGCATCTGTGTGTAATTGACGTGGTGGTAGTTCTGGCAAAATGTCACTGTGACCTAGCTAGAAGTAATATTTTTGTTACCTCCTTCCCTTCCTGCTTATCCTGCTGCAGAAGTAACCATGGGACATTCACAGACTGTGTGGGACATACCATAGATTTTTTCTCTAATTGTTTCAGGCTTTCTTGTCTCTAACACGGATGGATTTTTCCCAGTTGTAGCACACCTGAATGATAAAGCTAGCTAAAGATGAATAGCCTGACTGATAGAGTGTGATCTCTATTTCATACTAAAGAATAGTAATGCCATCAAAAAGTGTATTCTTCTCAGGGTTAAAATGATTGTGGTGGGATTAAATAAAACATTCATCTAGTCTAGAGCACCTGCAAAACTGTTACTGTGTCATGCCAGCCAGACTAACAGCATGGCTTTTGGTTTTTTAGATATGTTTGTGGTAAGTTACCTATAAAGTGAAATATTTGACAATTTAAGTGAGTAGGACTGTCTCAAGAGTCATGTAAAAGGCTTCACTGATTTGCTTTTAGTATGAAAAGATGTAGGTTTGTCTACTACTTTAAACCTTTCCTATTCAGGATAGGCCTTTAAAAGTGTGTGCTGCAACATAACCTTATTGTCTCAGAAATCCTCTGGGACATGGAGAGACACAAGCTTGAGGGCTTAATCTAAAACAGCCATGTGCTGCTGCTTGATGTTTGAGAATATCTGTACAGTAGTAATTTTTGCAGCTCTCTGGAACTTATTTTCAAGAATCTGGTGGGTATAAATAAGTCTATAACCAGAACATCTATCTTTCTTCTCACTTGGAATAAGTGAGAAGTGAAGAAGCAGAATCATACATTGAGTTGCATATTTGATTTTTTTTTGCGCTAGGACTGTTTAGATACTTAAAATCCTTCTGAAAGGAGGTGGGTGAGGAACTGATAATTACAGTCTTCAAAATCTGAACGGTTTGCAAAAATGGTTGAGAGGCCCTTTTGCACCCTTTAGATTTTTCAGGCTGGTGGACATAGTCCTGAGGCTAATGTTCAGTATCCCTTAGTGCCTTTACGTCCAGCTGTGAAACCAGATGTAAAGAAGTGTCTTTTTTGAAAAGCTGCAGCTCTGTAGAAGGAGTACAGCCTGAGTCCAGCATAGTCTGCTGCCTTTGACAGTGTGTTGGCTAGATGTAAGCTGCTTTGAGCTAAATGTTGGTAAACATAACGAGGTGTATTGCTCTTGTACTATGAGGAAGGCTCTGTATGATGGGGCTGCTTTGCTAGCAATAACAGCTTGTGTAAAGTTGAACTTTAGAAGGGAAAAAGAGAGTCTGAAGTCTTGAGGCATAAATTAAAAGCGTGGCCAAGCACAGCATAAATGAGGACATCCTTGAGCTAGGAAGCTGAGCAGCTAGGTAGCCTTTTTCTGCAACAATCTGGGCAATGGGGTATCTTGCCTCTTGGTTGTGTCACAAATTATGCACTCTGTCTCCCATTCCCAAAGCACAGCTGCATGCATTAATACATATCCAATACTTGGTTTCTGATCTTACTATTTTTGTTACTACCTAAAGCTGGCAAGCATTAACTAGCAATGCTTTTCTGTAGGAGACATGACAAAAAGATTTACCTTCCTTTAGAGCAAAAATCTGAAATGCAGAATTGGGGAACTTAGGAATAAGGGGCACAAAGACTGTGAAAAGATTAGTAGTGAGAACTGAGTCCCTAAGGTTTTTCTATTGAATCTTCCTTCAGTAAAATTGCTCTGACACCAGGCTGGAGGTTTTCTCTTACATCCATTATGACAAAGCAGATGCCTGTTATTAAGAGCTTCACTAAGGCAGAGTCTGCCTGTTCTGCTGAGTCGGGAACTGATTTGCTCAGGCTTTGTTTTAAGAGAAATACCAGTCTTCTTAACAGCTTCTTCAACAGAGAAAGAGGAAGGGAGGAAGAAATTTTTATTTTGTTTCTAGGTTTTGTTTGTTTTGGTTTTTTTTTTTTTTTTTTTTTTTTTTTTTTTTTTTTTTTTGTTTTTGTTGTTTTTGTTGTTTTTGTTGTTGTTGTTTTTTGGTGTGCACAGTGGCCTTCTAGGTTATGTTGGGACCCTCTCAATGTTGCAGTATGACCAGCAGTACTGTACTATTGCCAAGCTGCTTTAAAAACAGTGATGTGGTCTTGAAATACTCCTCAGTCTAAAATACACAAGGTTCAACTGCCAAATTTTAAAATTTGTTGCTTCAGCTCTCAAATTTGTCAGGTTTTTTTTCAGTTCTTCTCTTCCAGCTGTGGTGCTTAAAATTCTTTTTGATACTTTATAATAGTTGGGTGGTATTGGGTTTTAAGCTATATGACTTGTGGGAAACTGGTGCTTAAAGTCATAAAATGCTGGTAGCTCTTTTTTTGTGATAGAGTGGAATCAAAAAATTGCACAAGGTATCTGAAAAGGTGAGAAACATGTCAATGTGGTGGCAAATGAGCTGTGCTTTGAAATCAACCCAGGAACCTATTTTAGCTTTTGGTTTACTGAGCTAAGTAAGGTTTTACTTACACTTTCCTACCAGAAAGGGATGCCCTCATCAAACTTTCTGTCTGAAAGACTGTCTGGCTCCAGCCAAGGAGCAGTGGGATGAATGCCTTGCCTTCCTGTACAAATGTAACTAAGCTGATGAACTTGCACTGTTCAGAAGTGAGCTACAAGTACCTCAAGGGTTAAAGCTTAAGTAATCAGCAGTATAAACAGCCTGCCTGCCCTTGCCACAGGTTTCTTTACTGAGTAACTTAAATTTCAAATGGGAACCAGGGATGAATGCAAGACATTTTTCTTAATGGATAACATGTATAGTCTTGAACTAGAAAAAGAGAATTTTTTTTTTTTTCCTTTCTGGTCAAGCAGCTCTTGAAGTGACTTCCAGGAGAAGCAAAAAAACCCAACCACAAAAGAAGCTACGAAAAACCTGTTCCAAAATTACTAAGTGTGTATGAAAATAATTGATTCCAGGATGGGAACTTCTATAGCCAAGGGAGATTCACTGTTGCCTGACAGAGAAGCTTCTGTATAAGATACATTTTGCAGAGTTTTATTTAAACAACTGTGTATATCTCAAGATATCCTTTTAATAATAACATAGTGATTTAATATAATACAACAATTTAATATTAAAGTATTTTTAATTTTTAGGGGATGGTGCTTCTATAACAAGTAACAAACTTCTGTTGTGAGGGCATGCCACCATGCTAGTGGGTATAATTAATTGCACTTGGAGTATTAATGATTCCATTGTTTTTAATAGCCTTACAGTCCTGAGGAAGAGAGCTGTGGGTGAATGAAGCAGATGAACTACTGCACTAAACTGCTAATTTGATTTTCATTGTTACCTCAGGAAACTTTTAGTAGAACATAATAATGCTGTAGCTATGGCTCAGTGGGTGCTTTCATTGTGAAGCTGTTATTCGGGCCATATAACAAAAATGCCTCAGATGACTTTCATACTGTGTTTCTGGTTTTGTGCCTGGTACATGGCAGGGAAGGGCAGGGCGAATTGTACCTAATGTATTTTGTTCTGGGCTGGCTGGCAGAATAGACTGCTTACAGAAGGTCACAGGGAAATCCTTAAGCTCAACTGGGTCTTCATAGCTTTGATGAGTAGCTGGGCTAAAGTAAAGCTTCTGGGTGAGTTTTGCTGTCAATACTTTCTTCCCCCTTCCCATTTATTCAAATACTGCTAGTGTTAACACATCACCCCAGTGGAGGACACACTCCAGAGTTAAAGATGTCATTGATTTCCTTGGAACAGCTCTGCAACAAGCAGAGTACTGTATATTGAATTGGATGTACATACATTGAGAAAATCAGGTTCTAAGTTACAGCTGAAGCAGCAAGGAGATGACCTTGGGCATATCACTTACTTGCCATTGCAGAGCAGTGACCATCATTGTCTTGCTGGAGTTTCATTGAGTTCTGAGTTTACTGATCCACCAGCCATTATTACGGGATTATGGTGTGGGTTCAGGGTTGCTGAGTTCTGCTGAGGGGATGTAAATATAGTCACACTGAGTATGTGTTAAGGTTGTATGGAGCAACAAAAGATTTGTTGATGTAGTACTTAGGGGCATGATTTAGTGGTGCACTTGACAGGCTGAGTTAGTGGCTGTGCTCGATGATCTTTTCCAGTTTCAGTGATTCTAAGGTTCTAGGAAAAAAGATGTGAACTAAAGAATATTCCTCCTGGTTTACAATAGTATCACTGCGCTGAATATTACCTTCCCTCCTGGGAACTGTTTTGGTCTCCCCTGATTTGCTTCCACCCAAACTCAGCATGCATATTTTTAAGCTCTTGTCAGAGGTAATAGCCAGTGACTGAAAACTGAGGCAACTGAAACTTCAAGGGTTACATTCAGACAGCAGTGGTCCTACAGTTAAAGTAGGGTAAAGATTTTATAGGAGGAGGGAAGAGATTCAGTTGAGGTATAATGAGGTACACTAGGGGAAAACATTTTCCATGGAATTCAATAATTTTTATGCTTCTGATAGTATCAGTATTGTGTTAAAAGGACCACTGGACACAAATTGAAGGAAAAAATCCGTTAAAAATACACAAAAACCTAATGCCGTACTATCAGGCACTTTAGGTGTAAGCTTATTTGAGGGTGAAGAAAAGCATGTCTGAACTTTGGTATGTTGGTAACCACTGAAAGGAGGGAGCTAGCCCTGCTGTTACAGTCTGCATTACCTCACCTGCACGCTGCCCAGGAGAGCAGCTGTGCCAGAAACTGGCATTATACCTTGTGCAGAACAAAGGAATAGCTTCACACTTACACATGCCCTGGTAACTTACAAACAGGTAGAGACAGGTTTTACAGCAGCGCGAGCTAAAGCACTTTCATTCCAGGTGTACTTTCCCAATAAGGCACTCGTAAGTAGTATGTTGTTTTGACATTAAATTAGGAAAAAGTAAATTGCAGAAACTGCAGATTACAGCTGTAGATATAAGTCATAGATCTGTCAGCGAAAAACAGACAGAATTGGTATTAGCAAACTAGACATCTCTGCAGACCTGAGATTTACTCCAGGACAAGTTGGGAATGTTTTTCAAAGTATAGGTGTACTAGTATCTCACCTATATGCAGTTATTGAAATCCTCCTGCTGGTATTATTAAAAAAATGCCTATTTTAATGCTAGTGATCTTCTAATTAAATGAATTCCTTTCCTTTTATTCTTTCCTTTCGGGAACTTTAATAGATTGTGCTGTAGAAGAGTTATTTTGACACTAAAACTTCATGTGTACAGCTTCTGTAAAAAGGATCCTACAGTTGTCTTATATGAAGATAGACTTTCTGCAGAAATCTTGTTCCTGTGAAACAAATGAGGAAACAGAGCAGTACCTACATAAGCAAGTACCACAAAGCAAGGGTAATGGGTCTGTGCTGTGAAATGTTGTTGAGGGCAGTACACATTGTATGTATTTTGAGGGAAATGACTTCAGATGAACACTAGTCTGATCCCAGGATATGATGACCTCATACATTGCCAGCTGTACAGAAGCCTAGATGTGCTTCAGGGTTTGTTAAAGGTCAGTAGGCTCCTTGCTGACTTGGGTATTGATGGTGCTGCCCCCAGATCAGCTACCTGAAGTTCATGGTTGGTGCCTGGCCAGGTTTTTCTACTAAGTGTTGAGCTTTAGGCAGCAGTTGATGCATGAGCTGTTTTTGCTGGATAAGCTTAAGCTGAGTGTGTCTGCAAGAGCTGCAGTTGCCGCTTCAGTGATACTGTAAACACAGTCATTTCAGCTGAAATTTCTGACTGGGTGTGGTGTTTTTTATTAGTCATGAATCCCTCTGTCTTCATTGGTTTTTGTTGAGGTAATGTGCTTTGATGAGAGAATTAACAGGTGGTTAATCCTCACTGTTAAGGTTTGAATTTGGTAATCCACCTCCAAGAAGTGCTGACTGTCTGAGACTGTGTTTTCTATCTGCCTTAATTTTTTTGAATAGGAACTTTCTTCCTATGTGTGGTTAGTCTTTGGCAGTGTCTTCCCCGTGTTTAGGTATAGTTGCTTTTAAATAGATTTGCCTGTTTCCTAGGAGACAAAGCAATACCACTCTGCATGATTTTAATGGATTAACTTAAAGAGGTTATACATACATAAACAAACGCAGAAAAATATGTAACTTTCCCTATACTTCTAACAGATGTGGACAAGTAAAATGACTTCATCTGTTTTAATTTCTGATGGTACTGCTAACAGATGCCTCCTGCAGTTTGGTTTTGGTAACTGTGCAATGTCTCCATTTGTTTGGATAGACCAAATAAAGCCAGTTAAGCTGCTTCAATAAACCTGTGGGCAAAAAGTATTTTCATAACAAAAGATTGGTGTTTACTCTAGATATAAAGCTAGAGCCTAAGATTTAAGGACTCCCATAAAACCACACAGTTTTAATACATGTGTGTAGGAGACAGTTGGTCTTCAGTGGATTAATAATACTCATGTACTTGATGTAGAAATCTTTATGATAAGATCTTATCTTATTTTTTAATAGTGGAGAGTGTATGTTGACAAACATTGTATGTAAAATGTATGGTATGGTTGCATTGATTTCCTGTAGTGTTGGGACAATTATGGCTGTTTTCTTGCTGCAAAATTTCTATAAACATAAGCATATACTTTAAAGATCCAAATAATGTGAGTAAAAATATGTGTGTGGAAATTGACTTTGAAGGGTTTTTTCCTACAGACATAGCAGTTAAAATAATTCTGGTGTCTGCATTTGCAGGAGACATAGAAGGCAGCCTTCTGAAGTGCCTTGAGTGGTGTAGTGTACATTGGTGATCGCTCCAGCACAGCTCCTAAGTGCTTGGAGCTGCAGCACATCACTATGTGTGGCTAACCACTGCAGCACTTGGAGAGCTTTTATAATAAGACTTCATCAAAACTGTCATTGTCTTGTTTACTTTACTGTACTCATCATGCATGCTCAGGTGTTCTTCCATGCTGGCTCTTAAAGTCAAGTGGTTTTTTGTGGTTGTGTGGGCATGAAATAAAAGGTCATGTAAAATATCGTGAGGCAAACTCGATGTTGGATGGAGGTAACACAGGTTGGTTGAGCCTTCATTGCTTGGCTCCCAGTCACATAGATGTAATGGTGCTAATTTTGAGGCTTTTTAGTGTCTGGCTGAAATTGTGAAAAGGAATCAAGGATTGTTTTTCTCTCCCTTTTCCTGTCCTATGCTGCTAGTGACTGAAGGGTGTCTTTGCAGAGTTTGCTCTTGGTGGCTGCAGACCCAGTTTGCTGGGAGTGTCTATAAAGAAAAATAAAAATCTCTTTTGCCTGGCAAAATGGTGAGCTGTCTGCCTTCCTTGGCTCTCTAAATCTGGAATACAGGTTTGTGTAAATCCGTTGTGTTCAGTGAGTTTCAGTAAGTCTCTTCTCATGGAGTCCTCTTCAAGTGCTTTCTAAAAGTGCAGTTGTACTGGGCACAGGTGGCCAAGTGCTGGCAGTGGGAGGCTGCAGGGGTGTCCTCTGTGAGGAGCAGGGCAGAAGTGTGAGGAGGGAGTGGCAGAGAGGAGTTGTTACGGAGTGACTCCAGCACTGTTCTCAATCCTTTTCACTGCTTGTGAGGAAAGAGGTAGAGGAGTTGGAAATGAAGAAGTGAAGTTGAGCTTTGAAAAAGCTTTTATTTAGTCTTTGTTTCTCATTACCCAATTAATGTCCCCTAGGCTGAACCTGTTTTGCCTGCCATGGTAATTGTAAGAGATCTCTATTTATGTCTTGAGTTATGAACTTCTCCATCTTATTTTCTCCTGTGTGTTGTTGAGGAGAGTAAGAGAGTGGCTGGATTGGTTGGCTGGCAGCTGGCCAAGGCCTCCACAGTCTATATCTTATCTGTATATTGCATTTTAAAAACTTTCTAAAAAGGAAATTGTTTGAAAAGTGTTACTTACATTTAGGTAGGTGTAGCTCCATGCACTTTTAGCTGACACAGGTTGGCGGCTGAAATCTGCTCAGTTTACAAATACTTTTTTTTCCTTTCCTGAACACAGGGTTTTACAGTTAAATGCATTTAATACTTCAAACATCACCTTTGGAAACTGATGCTGGGCTCTTGGTTTCGCAGTTGGAAACTTTCTTCTCTAAGTGTACCCGGTGATCTGGCCATGTAATAATGCCAAGAAATTAATTCAAACTTGTAGTAATATCTGCATATCTTATGAATAGTAAAGTTCAAACATGATGATGTCTTGTCTGAAGAGCTGTGGGAAGTGCCCACTGATGTTAGTTTCCAAATGAATCCAGTGCTGCCATCAAAATGCGGTGTGGGTCCATAAATATTTTGTTATTTGCAGTAGATATGCAGACGTGTCACTGCTTCTTTAAGGAATAGTTGTGTCTTATTTCTTTATGCAATATCATTTTTAGAACATCACTTAGGTTATGTGTAAAATGTTTTTCTGGCTTCTCTCCTCCACCTCCAAAGTCCCTGAATGTGTATAGGGAAGTGGGTACTGCTGTTAGCTGAGTTCTGTAGACCTGAACATAGGTGGGTTCAGGTATGGAACTTGAACAGCTGTCCCTGTAGCACTATAAGATATGTCTTTTAGTTATCATTGTGTAAGAAGAAAAATCTGTCATTTGAAATCTGCTAAGCGTGAACATTAGTACTGATACTGATACCATAATACAGAGTGTTACATTTGTAATGTCGCCAAAGTGGGTTCACTGTGTGGAAGGGTAAGACTTTGATTTTTTTTTTTAAGGGAGAAGATAAAATGGTATCTATAAGGTAGAATACTTAAATGAGATCTTGAAAAAATGTGGTTATCCTTCACAATCTCCCAGTTTTTACTGCAGCCTCATTATGGCGTGGTTCACTAGGTAAAAGTGTAACTTCCTTTTCTTCTACAAGGGGACAAGATTACATAGTAAATGAGGCCAGTTGAGAGATCTTTAAAAATCAAATCACTATTTGTAGTGTACCTTTTCATTTCAACAAATCTTCCTAAAAACATGTTGAATTTGTCAGAAGTGGATATTATGAGAATCTTATGAAGTAGGAGTATGTGGCAGGGGAACATAGTACTAATTAAAACTTTTTTTTATGGTAATTTTAGCTTTACAAAGACAGATTGCCAAGAAAAAGCCTTTAATGTGGCAAAAGCTGAAGGTTTACCTCTTCTGAAGCTGAATTCATTGGTCATCTTACTGTCAACGATTTAAAATCTTTTTGTCATCTTAAATCAATCAGCCTCTTTAATAAATATTTGTTTATGAGTTAAAGATTTGAGTTACATGTAGGCCAAAATCATGTTGCAACTTTCTATGGAAGATTGAGAGTGCTGTAACTAATTGGGTTAAGGTATTCTGTTCTCTCAACAGGTATGCTCTTAAGAAAGGTACAAGAAAGCCATCTCCTTTTCCATTGTTCTCTTGATTATAAATTGCCTTTCTGTAGGAGGGCAAGGGCAGATTTGAAAGAATGTTGCAGTGGTAAGTTAAGGAACCTGCAGTGCCAGGCTGGTGTTGAGGTTACCTGTGGTGGTGTGCCGCACCCCGGCCTGAGGTTGTCCAGTTTGATGTCTTGCTTCCACGTTTATGTGGCATGATGAATATATGTGCCCATGCACCTGGAGTTGTGATTTGCTGCCTTCATTTTGTTACTCTGTGCCTGGCTTCAGCCTCGAGCATTTACTAGCATGGCTGATTTATCAGCTGTATTACAGCCCTGGTATAGGTTTAAAACTGTACAGAATTGGTTTTGTAGACATGGCTTTTTTTCTTCCCTTTATTTTTGGTTTGTTTTCTCCACACTAGTTTCTGGTACTTTTATTTTCATTGGGCCACCAGTGCTTGTTTCTTTAGAAGAATTATTTTCTAAGCAGTAAAATTATTTTAATGAGGCTTCAGTTGCAGAGGTGTGTGTGTTCAGTTGTGTGCTGAAGTTGGTTGCCTTTCTTCCAGAGATAATTGTGCAGGTGAACAGTTTTCAGAAATAAAGCAAGATGTAACTTGACTACTTAAAAGCAAAGAGGAAAAAGAATAGTTGGCTTGTTTGCACTGACCTAATTTAATGATTTCCATGAACACAGCTAGTTTATCTGTGATATCAGTAGTAAGTTCTTGCATACGTATCCAGAAAGTAGATCATTGACGGGGAGAAACACTGATGCTAGCAGACATTTTGCTTTGAAACTCTTTAGAGCTGTGAGTCTGTGTATTTGTATGAGCAATCTGAAAAAAAGTAGGAATCTGATAAGGGTGTGGGTTTAGCTTTTTGGGGGCTATCTGTTCTCGGGGGTTTCTTGATTAATTTTTGGACCTATCTTTTGTACTGTGTAATTACTTTCCAGGATGTGGATTAGCGTATCACTTCTGTATTAGTCATTTAATCTCCTAAAGAGCTGCCATGCATAGAAGTCTTTTCATAGAGGCATTATGCTTCTAGCAATACCTTGTTCTTTCTCCTTTAGTTTCACAGTCTGAACTAAAGCATTTTCTCCATTCTCCCTAGCACTGGTTTTGTGGTATGTAAACCAAGGAGGAATATATTTATTTTCTATATTCAGCATTCTAGAAGAGGATGATGATTTTTGAATGCAAGTCAGTCAAATTTTAGTTCCTGGTAACAATACACATTTTGAAATCCTTGCTGCTGTTTTTTCCTCTGACTACTAATGTTTAATGTTTTCCTCGGTATTAATGTCTAAATGGAACATCCAAATTTTTTATTACACTGTATCTGTCTTGATTTATAAGGAAAAAGTGTTATTGAGAATAAGGATGATGTATAGTAAAAAAGTTTGTTCACTAAAAATGCTGCATGAATGATACTATGCTGACTCTAAATAGTGACATTATTGGTCTGTTTCTTCAAGAACCTGCTGAAATAACCTTTGCTTCTTCTGAGTATCAGTACTCTGGTATAGCTGCTATTTTGGGTTTCAGTTACTGGCAGATTATTTACTACTGTCACTGGTTGTTGACTGCAGTAAGTAAAGAGAAGAGGGGGAAAGATCTGTCCCGTTTTTTGTGACCTAACTGCAGGAATTCCCAAATTTGTCTTGTAAAGATTGTTGACTGGACATTTGTGCAATGGCCTCAAGACTTTAAGAAGAAAGGGAAAGCTGTTTGCACAGTTTCATCTGTTCAAGCTGGTTTTAGGTTGAGGACACACTTTGGTTATTTGAGATATTGGACATCTGTCACGCCAGCTGCTGAACTGAAGATTTTTCCAGGAACTTCGCTTTTGCATTCCAAAGAGAATACCTGTAAAAAAAGAAGCAGAAAGAAGGAGACTGCTTATAAAATTTCTAAGCTCTCAGATTGATTATGTTGCCAAATTTAGTCTCACTATTTGAGAAAGTATATTGATGTCCATTGACTGAGCTTTTGCTTTGCTTCCTTGTGTTTATGTTCTCTCCTTGCCTGAACACATTAATTTTCTTTTTCAGCTGTCTTTATTCAGTATCCTTAGTTTAAGACTTTGCCAGTGTGTATGTCACCTAGGGTTTTGGATGGTGGCACTTGTTTCCTTATATTATGTTCTTTCCTTTCTTCCTTAAAGGGAAGTTGATGGCTATGTTATATAACCTGCCACAAAAGGACAGCCATCACCTCACTCACCCTCAGCAATAATACCCTTCAGCAACCCACTGAGGGTCAATGTCCTTTTTCCCATCACCCCTGGAAGTCAGATTTATTACCAGAAAAAAACTCTGCAATGGCTTTGGACTATACCAATCACTGCAGCACATCCAATGGATCCTGTCCGTGATGTAACATCTTAAAATGTTACAACTCATTGCAGAAGGAGAAGGTAACCCAGGTTCTTGTTAATTGATCCCTTGGGGTGGATTAGAGTGAAATGATACTAAATGATCAGTGTTTGTAAATATACATTTGTAGGGTTTATTGTAGAACAGTTTGATTGCTGAGGGAAACATATGTGTAGTCACTTTATTATTTATAGTAATAGGAAAGCATTACAGTATGAAAGCACAAAAACATTACCCAAGGGTATGCATAAGGGAAAAGAAGGGAAGAGATAAAGGCCAAGAGTGTGAAGATCTCACCACTTTTAGGCTCTGTACTGAGACTTTTTTACTGCAGGGCACTCTTGGTTGCTTTGGGTCCATTGGTCAAAGTGGTGGTTGCAGACCAGATCAATCAGTTAGTGGGTGAAGTCCTGAAGGAGTGTTGGGGAAAAATAATCCCCATGGAAACCCTCGGGACACAAACCAGATTTGGTTTATGTTCACTCAGGTTGAGGTGGGAATGCTTAGGCACCTCCCCTGGGGCAGGAGCTTAGTACTGGATGATGTAGCTTGTGGGTCATGGGGCACTTTGGGAATCCTTGACACCTTCTAAGACAACACAGCTGCCCATCATACCAGAGTGGTTGAGTCCTCTTATGCAGTTGAATCCCACTATGGTTAACAGATATTAACACCGTCAGGCCACAGGAAAATGTCCTGGTATTTTCCTGGGAGAGGTAGGGAGAGCCCCACAACCTGGTGGTTTGTACAAAAGGAGGGCAGATTAGGATGACAAGAGGTAGCACCTGTCTCCATGGCATCTGGCTCCTATCTCATTCATAGCCCATCATTCACTCACTATCTTATCAGCTCAGAGATTTAGCCATTACAGTACACCCTTTTTTCAAAAGCTCACCACTGCCATTTTAACAAACCACCCTTGCATGTTCACTAATGGGGAATATTTTGAGTTGTTATTTTCGGTCATTACTTGGTAGCAGTTCAGTCTGTCACTGAATGTATGTTTCAGCATGTTTCAGCTATTTATCCAATGAGTAGTAAGTGGACCGATTTCATATGCATGAGTGGCTAACAGAACAGTGATATTCCTGGAATAAAACTCTCTTATTTGTTTGCTTCTGGTTAAATATTCATGTTGTCTCTTGCTTGACCACACATGGGAATTCTTTGACTTCAAATTTTCACCTGTTTTAAAAGCCCTGGGACAGGTTCATAACCTACTATTATGTAGGTGAGAACAGAGCCAAATTGCAGTGTTATGGATTTCTCTCAATAATCAAGCCACTTTGTCTGAGGCACTGTTGTTTGGATTCTCTGTCCCTTGGTCAAATGCTGATTGACAAGAAAATTGAAGGTATTTCCAGGGTAGACAGGATAGCTAGATTCAGTAAAGTGAAAGAATAAGGAACATCTTTAATCTCTCTTATCTTCACAAGTCTGTTGTAAATGCTGCTTAGAAATCCAAATTCAGGTTTCGGAGAGCTCAGGAGTACATGCAAAAATCCTGGAGGTTGGAAGTGTTATTAATCTCTGCATAAACATCCTATTCTCTTATTTTGAGGTATGTCAGTGTATATCCTGGTAGAGAGGACCACTGTAGTGGAGCTTCTCCTGCATAGAGGAAGATGAGCTGTGGAGAGTGTGTCATTAACGTGTCATTAGCCTACCCTCTGACAGGAATGGTGGTGACCCAGCATGCTCAGGTTGTCACCACTAGTTAATGGCTTTGGAGGTCATACAGTCTCTACTTGGATACTCATTTTCTCTCTGTGTGTGTTGGAGGGGTGTTTGATAAACCTGCAGTAATCTGGGCCTGCTTTTCCCTGGCTTCCAGGATAGTTTTCCAAATGAAGACAGAAAATGTATTACATATAACCTCTTGCTGATCTTGTTCATCACAGCCTCCTACAGACTCAGGCAGAGATTTCTGTTCACCTTTCAGACTTCTCCCTTATTAGAGGAGCCACGATCAGAAGCTTCTTTCAAACTTTAACATCTTAAATTGAGATGCAGGGTTATTAAGTCTGAATAGGAGAATCTTGACCATTTGCTTTAGATCAGGTACTGATGGATTATTCAAGTACAGGCATTAGGTTGATATTGGATCAGTGAAGGAAAAGCTGATTTTTAAATGCTGTAAGGGCTTTAAACTGGAAGACTGTAAACATACATAGACATGGCTGCTGGAAGGGCTTGTCCCATATGACACCATGAAGCAATTTATGCTGACAAGATTTCAAAGCCATAATTACTTTCCTTTTTTGTTGGGGTAGTAGAATGTCAGGACACCATGGTTAGAATCCCATGATCTGTTTTTTCATAGACAAATGCCAGCAAAATAACTTTTTAAATATTTGTCTAGATTAATTGGAGGGGCAGAGAAAATGGTTTGATTTCTTGTTCTTAACTTTTCCTTCATTTGATGATGCACTACATTAGGTTGCTGTTAAATATTCTAAGCCATTGTACTTGTTGCCATATTGCATCTGCCTATAAGTAATTTTTTTGATCATTAAGTCATTTAGGGGCAGTGGTGAAAATGTACCTCTGCTTTTTTTAATTTCTGGAGTAAATAATTTCAAAGCTGAAGTGTTTTAAGGTATGCTGCTAGTGGCAGGCTTCTCAAACGTAACACTGACAATATTAAAATGTTAATCTTTTAAAGCCTTAAGAGCAACCAACAGTAAGACTTCAGTCTTGCACCTTTAGTTACCTATTTAGACCTTGCATTTCCACAAGTGCAAGAAAATTAGCTTTTTTTTGGCTTTTTTCCCCTTGCATTGTTATGCTGTTTCTTATTATGTCGTTGGGGAGTTAAAATTTGATAAAAAGATTTCTAGGTATTTACCAGAGGATGAGTCACTTGGAGAAGAAGATATATGGGTTTTGGGCACCAAGGAATAGTTTAGTCCAGACTCTGCCATATGTGTGGAATAATCCTGCAGGCAGTGTAACTAAATGGAAGTGAACTGGATTCTTGCGTGATGGATTACACTCGATGAGCAAAGGCAGGAGGTCTAGGAATTCGTGTTAACAGCAAGTAGTTAAACTCTGTTTTTAAGATGTGCAGATTTTGTGCTGTAATACTTGAAAATTGGCTTCTCTTGATCTGACAGGTTGAAGTTCATGCTTTGTTGATCTCTCTGCAGCAGCACGTGACACCAGAAATGTCACGACCACTTTGTTAACACATTTATCTTCTTCGCTTAGGAAAAAATATGGATATTTCAAGTGGTGCTACCACACAAATGTGCTCCCCTTCTTGCTTGTTAATCTCAAAAGGTGAATTGGGCATCCTGTTTCTCTATACATTCTTTGTGAACTTTTAATGCTTTGTTATCTATTACAGTCTTAGAATTAATGATTTGATGTGTTACACAGGTGCCTGATATTTAATGTTAGGTATGTGTGATATAAAAGAAAGTAATCTGTATTCAAAGTTAGATTAGGAGGCTGCCTCCCTGTTGTCTAAGTGGCATCTGAATGCATGTGATTTTTTTTTTTTTCTTCTTTTGATGATGATTTGTTAATAATCATTGTGTGTTTGTCATTCTAATGATGGGAGGGGAGAAAAGACAATTAGAAAAACAGCTACTGAAAAAGAAGCTTTCTGAGATTTCTGTGTGGCAAGCCTTAATATCCAGGAGTGGGTAGAGTAAACATCAAAGCATGCAATTTTTGTAAAATAATGCAGCTTAGTTGTCTCAGTGACTTCTAATTTGTTTAACCCATGCTGTTCCACAGACATCTTGCTTCCCTGGCTGGCTGCAGCTCCAAAATAGTTAAATGTTAAGTGCATATTTTTATAACCTGTTTATGAATATATTTATAGGTTATCCACTTTATCTTTAAGCAAACTGCAGCTCTACCTTAACAAGGATACAACTGTTTTAATTTGATATAGTCTAATACCCTAAAAAAGTAATGCTTTTAAATATACTGGACAACTCTCACTTTGTAGTCTAGCAGAAGCTAGGAGCAGTAATTTTTATTTAAAATTGTGTCTACTTGACCACTGGTTAGGAGAAAATCTGGTCACAGAAATAGAGAAAATCACTGTAAAATTTTAGGTGTTTTGCTTCAAGACAGCACTATCAGAAACCTTAGAGAAAGATATCATGCATACCATGCCTCGGTAATCTATGATACAACTTTTCAGTTAATGTTATAAATAAGGTAAAGATGAAGGCTGGTCAAATAATTTCCCCAGAACTCTCTTTGTAGGCCATGTAAGAGTTTCTTTGGTGGTTTGTTTCTTTTCTTTTCCTTCAGTTTTTGAAGACAGACACATAAAAGGTAGTAGTGGAAAACAGAATTTTTGCAGGTTTGTATCTGCAATGTCTTTACTGCTGATCTGGCAGTGTATATGAAAAATAAGCCCTCTGATACTTCTCTGCTTTAAATTTATGTAGTCCTACTTGATTCAATTCTCCACCAGCCCCCCAAGTGAATTTGTAACAGCAGATGTTTAGCCTGGGTCTTCATAATTGAGATGTATTGTTTCACATGCCTTGTGAGTTGTTATTGTAGTAAAAATATATTGGCCCTTGATTACAGCACTGATGAAAGTCTTTGTCAGATAGTTTGCTTCAGTCCCACTTTTAAAAAAAACCTGAGTTCTCACATAGTGAAATACTTCCATATAAATTGAGATTTTTACTATAATTTTAGAAGACTTGCAGTCTGATATTGTATATTGAGGTCTACATTTGAGACACAGCTTTTCAAATAGTGTTGCTATTTAGGTACTTTTAGAATATTAACACAACTGCATGTGTTGTTAAATTAGGAGTAGCTGGATCTTTTAGCTTCATACTCGTGTGGTTCACTCTGCTGCTTACATCCATTATAACCTGTTGTACATGTTCCATACAGGCTGCCTCAGTGTGTCTGCTGGAGGAGTATGTATCATACTCCTGAATCCTGGTTTTGTTCTGAGGTGTTCCTGAGAGTGCCCTGTGCTCTGTGACCCGTCCTGCCGTGACACCGCGCTCTCAGCCCTGGCTCCGGGTGCTTGTCCCCTGTCCCGAGTAAACATCCATTATTTCCCTGCTTTTGTTAAGGTGACCGAGACTTGGGGGTGTTGCAGCTTTTGTCTGCCTGTGCTTGGGATTACCATGTGCTTGAACGGAATGTTCCCCTTCTCTCATGGAAAGGTGTGTTGCTCTTTGGGAGCAAGCCTGGTGCTCATTGGTGCATGTTATTTCTTGCCGTAATGCTGAACTGCAGATGACTTCATAAATGGCTTTGTGAATGTGTCTTTCTGTCCGTCGGTATCTTTTTCCAGATGAATGCATGCTAGTCCACTACAAGTTATTCCGTCTTGTTTACAGAATTGTAAATCAGAAAAAACACCTTATTTCTGTGCCTAAGGGTAGTGTTGTTGTATTTTGGGGAAAATAATTACTGCAGGTGACAGGTCCAACATAAAAATTAATCTGCTGCATTGTGCTAGGAGGTGCAGTTGCAATGAAGTTCTAACTCACTCTCTGAGATAATATTGCACATTTATTGATTGAGTAGACGTTTGAGCTTGTGCTTTTTGAAATGAAAGTGGTTTCTCTGTTTCTTTTGTCATCTTTGGAAGTAATAAGAACTCTGGTTAAACCAGAAAACAGCCTATGTACAGTATAATGCCTGGTTACTGAATTTTCATAAAACTACACCTTTCTTTAAATCAACAGTCCTGCTGTTTCACATTCAGAAAAACAAGTGTATAGCCATTGGGATTAAGGAAAGAATAAACACAAAAAGATTGATTTTTATGTCAGTGTAATCAGAGAATCAACTGGCATTTTAATCTCTTTTGCCTCCAACATTTAACAGTATTGTTGTGTGATTTAAAGATCTCTGAGATACAAAATCTGCACACACACACAATAGCCCACTCAACCTTAGAAATGATGAACTGTGAAGTTTTTGGCTGGATGATGTTGCTAGAAGACTGCATGTATAAGGAGTGTGTACTGTAGCTTGCAGAATTTTAGTTAGTAATGTTGACATTGAATTTTGAACATCCTTAAGGAAAGGAAAGCTGCAGCAATTGCTTTATGAACTGGAACAGACTAAATGCAAAAGGAATCACACTAACTCCTGGGTATTATTTTGTGTAGGTCCTGTTGCACCAATAAAGCCTCCAAATTCTGTTCTGGAGTACTTTCCAAAACTGGTCTTCTGTTGATAAATGAAGCCTAGATTTTTGCAGCAGCAGGCTTTGAGTAATAATACAGCTAATAAGTTGAGTTTTTTTCTGCATCTGGAAGAATCTCTTCTTACAGAAAACAACCAGTGCACCTCAAGCTGGGCACTGTCATCGTGTGTGGTAGGGTGGTGACAGGCCTGGTTCTGCATTAACTGGCTTTGCTTAATTCAGATGATACTGAAATCCTGGATGTTCTGCTTGGTCCTTGGGGCCGTGTTGCCATAAGCTGAGATGTAACTCTGTTCGTAGCTGTTCTATGTGCAACATCCAGTTAAGTGTTCACTAGGTCTAACAAAGGGACTTTATGTATTCTGGTAGTCTGAAGCGTTTTGTTCAAGCCTTGAAGGCCTTTGAATGTGAAGTTCAGTCTTAGTATAGCTTGTAACATGTTTGCCGTCTGCTTAAATTATTCAGTGTCTGGAAGTTGTCAGAAAGATTGTACAGCCTGACAGGGCTGAGGTCATTGTTTCCGACATGGGTTTCTCTGCCACTAGAAGGGGAGTAGTCTTTGATCAAGCTGCTAGAGGGAATTACCGCAAGAGCATTTTCTGATAACACAGAGGGTGAAGAAGTCTTTGGTGTGAAGAACCACTGTAATTTGTGGCTGGGAGGGTGTGGCATCAAGTCAGAGCACAGGGCAGCATGGACTTTGCAGCAGGATTGAGGGCTGTGAATGTCCACTTTGTAATGCTGCTGCTGTGGCTTCATCGTGTTACTTCCAGGCAGTAAATATTGAGAAGCTGAACAACCACATCTACAGAGACTCAAAGCTGAGGTTTATAAACTAGTAATTCTGTAGTTTACGTCAGCCAGTACATGTACGTGCATGGGAAGCACGCACTCCTCTTCTGCCTTTGGCCACATGTGAAGGCTTAGGAATCCTTCTGCTACTCCTGTTTTCCATCTTGGAGTATGGTTGCTCAGTATGAAATAATTGGGATTGCTCAAAAAGTTTCATCTATATAACCTGCTAATGCCATGTTCTGCAGGTAATCTGTATTTTTTTAAGAAAAACCCACAGTCCTGAGTAACATTTACAAATATATTCCTTTTAGCAAGCTGAATTGATCTGTGAGCCTCTTGCACAACTGAAGTGTGCACACAGCTTAGAAGCTTATATATAACAGGCAGAATTGTTTCACCTCGGGGTAGTTATTTTTTTGGACAATAATTATGGTGCAAGGCTAAGCATATTATCATGGCAATGCTTTAATCACGTACTGCAGCTCCTGCCTGAGCACCTGTAGTTTTTACTAGCACTGGAAATAGAGAGTGAGCTATGAAAGACCATAGAAACTAGTTTTTAAATTTTTAGTAAAAAAACTGAATGAAATATAGGGTCTCGTTTATGTAAATTACTACTACAAAAAAAACCCCAAATCCTAGCTAGGGTAACTTTCAGGCATCTTTAAATCTGTCTTATATGATTCAATTCAGTTATCTTCCTTTTTAATCAACTGTTCTGCTTTCAGGCTAAGGGGATAAGATCAAGGGATTGTACCAGAATAGAACTGTAATCTAGTGATAGAACCTCACTGGAATTGTGAATGAAACTGTACTTCTGAACCCACTTAATAAAGTACTTGATTTATTGTCTGAAGCTCCTAATAATTTAGATTAAGACATGTTCGTGGTAGAACAAGTTGTTGATTTAATATAATTATTGGAAAAAAAAATACGTATTTCCAAGAATGAGGCTACGACTGCCAAGGGGAGTAATTGGTAATTACTGTTACTGCCATGATGGTGTTTCTGATGCTGTCACTCCTTGATTTAGACAAATTAATATTATGTCAGGAAACTGTTCAGTTCAGTTTTGTTGGTTTCCTCCTTCTGTGAAAAATCCACATAGAAACAAGTCTTACAGAATTGGTCAGAAAACTGATCTCTTGTCATCCATTTGGTCATGCACCTTTTGCCACAGACAACCTGTGTAAGCTCTAGCTAGCTTCCCTTGCCAGTTGTCAAGATTCAGGCAGACTAAATTTTGTGAACTAGCAGTTATTTAATGAAGTATCTTGTATACAAAATCTAAATCTTCCTTGCAGAAATGTTGTAAATATAAATTTGCTCAAGGAAGTAGTAAAAGCTGCCTTAGTAAACTCTATGTTAGTATTGAGAGCATTTTCAGATATGTTGGTGTCTCATCTATAGGATTTAATTGTGAAACCAAAACCTACCGTGATTTAGTGTTGTTCTTCACCACAGTGTACTGAAATTAACTTGCCTTTATAAAATGAGCATTAATTTCAGTTCTTTCTTGTTAGACAGTATTTGCCTAATACAGACAGACAGGCAATGGGAGATACTTTGCTACACTGTGATGCTGTTCTGTCTTGCTAAATGTGAAATAACACCAGTGACAGTGGTTTACGTGATCAATGCAAATTATTTTCTAGCAGTAAAGAGAAAATAAGCCCTAAAAATATCTGGCTTTCTTTCTAAATTTCTTTTAAAGTTAATTCTGACTTACTGCTAATGAAATGAAAAAGATTTTGATTCCATCTCTTGGAAAGACTTGTTAAAGAAGGCATGAAGAATTAAGTTTGTAGTAAATGCTTTAATCTATTTATTGCTTAATGATTGTGTAAAGAGGTAGTTAGGATTAAGTATTTCCTGGAAACTGGAGAAAGCCCTGCTTTGATTCTGAAGTTTCTAATGTGGATTTTACTGAAGCTGTCATTCAGATTATCTCTTGGAAATTCAACTTTACCAAGAAATTCTGATTGAATTGTTTTGTCGTCTTTATATATAGAGATAAAATGGTGATTACTACAGTTATAAAGGTATTTTCTTAATACTGTGAACATGCCAAAAGGCAAACAGCAAAGCCTAATGCATGTTTAGTGACACTGGAAGGAGAGGCTGTTTTAAATGTCACTGATGGAAATATGTATGACTTTGGACAGTCTGGGGCACGTAGATAGGAAGGACCATGTTTTCAAAGGGTACGGATACATGAAGGAACTATTTAAGTGTTACTGCTTGTTAACAGGTAGGCCTGGGCTGAGCTTTTGTGCCTATAACTTAAAGGAGGTGAAATTTAAGAGTCGGTGACTTAGGTTTGACTTAAATACTGTATGGAATATGAAAACATAGAATCCTGGAATGATTTGTGTTGGAAGGGACCATGAAGATCATCTGGTTCCAGCTATATGTTGAAGTTGCCTTGACTTCATCTTGTCAGCTGAATCTCTTCCTATTTTAATTTGTGTGTTTGGGAACTGTACACCATTAAAGAGTTAATGTCCAATATTAAATTCAGGAAACAAAGTGTTTCTATAGGATGACTTCTATCCATTGGAAGCGTGTTCTGTGTCGAGCTTTTTGTGCTCAGTACTTCTGTGGGTTTGAGTTACACTGTGTGAAATTATGTTATTTTAAATACCACTCTTGTTTGAGCTGAACATGGGATGTTGAACTTAACGAGTTACCTCATTCAGTTTTGTGAGCTATTCTATTACTGTGTTGGTACAGAGGTTCTTGTTAACTTTTGGTACTGTTTGGTTGTGTAACATTTGAGTTACTGTTATGATTTGTTTCAGGTATAGCAGATACAGGATTTGACCTGTTATTCTGTTCAGACAAGTAAACCCAAGGAGTTCATCTGCTCATTTGCAAGAAATATTAGTAAATTAATTAAATCCTGTGTATTTAGATGTCCTATGATATATGAAGACCATCTGTGTCTTCACCCCTTGCCATTTTTCTAATTTGAAAGAACTCTAAGCCAAGCAAAGATTACTTAAAATTTGAATCAGTTTTGTAAACAGAAGGGTAAGCTGAATAATAGTCTTTTCTGAAACAATATACATGGCAGTACAAACACAGGAGTGGAGTGATTTGGAGGCTGATAATGTGTAAAACTCCTGTCAGGTGTGGGGAGTCTGATGTAAATGCATGCACTACTTTGAATTGTAGTCTCACCTGTCAGCTTGCTCTCTGTGTTCTGGGATTAAAGTCTTTGTCACTGGGCCATTGACAGGTCATTGCACAAGCAGAATGAAAAAGTGGCCTGCCTGTTTGCAGCTCCTGATGTGGTGAAGGTGAGCAGCCCTGCAGGTGTTTCTTGGGTTGTTTCTCTTGAGTGGAACTCAAAGAAAATGACAGTGGGAGATGAGATGTGGACTTCTATTGTGCATCTAGATGAGGAAGGGAAGAAACCAAAGCTGAAAAGTGCAAATATTGAACTTGTGCTCTAAATATAAAAGGAGAGAAGGAGGATGAGAGAAGCCTCAAGGCCCTCAAAATCTAAATGCTGAAGAAAACTTCAGTACTGGGAGAAAGCAGAGACATGCAGATAAGGATTTTCTATAAATGCTCTGTGCTGTCTAAACTAGAGAGAAGTGAGAACTTGTAAAAGATTTTAAATATGTTTCAGTGACTGGTTAGTTGAAGGAATAGATGGTAAATGAGATTGCCTCACCCTTCAAATTGTGTCTATACCAGCCCAATAACCTGATACATCCCTCAGGTGATATTGTGCCATAGTAATGTGTTCTACATTTGGTTTAGTTTGTAGAAATTTCAGACAGTTTGGAAATCCTTTACAACAGTCTTGATGATAAGACTTTATTTTGTGTAATTAAGACACTGCTATAGGCAATGGGCATATTTAAAGTTAAGAGCTCTTGAAGCAATGGAGAAAAAACCCAATTTTTTTCCTTTCCTTTACTTCACTACTTTTGTGTCTTAGGCTTCTTATCTAACAGTAATTTTGGAATATCTGTCTTTAGTCTGAACATGCTGAGGTGTCTTTAAGCAGCTTGAATTTTATGAACTCATACAGCTGATTTAATTTATTTTGTTACAGGCTCTTATTCTAACACTGGGCATGCTTTTCTTTTTTTTCTTCAGAGATTGAATAGGTTTCTAAAATCTTCATGTTTTAATACAGCTGTCAAAAATTCAGTCCAAGTCACAACTTTTTAGTGAATCAAGCAAGACAATTTCTGTGATGCTTTGTTGGGCACAGTAAGTGGTCACATGCCAAAATACAGTTCAGTGCTTACTGTGGAGCAGTTAAATGTAGCCTTTTGGATTTTTAGCAGTGCTAAGTAACTTACAAGGAATGCTTGGGGTAAATAATGCAGGATACAGAGTTTCTCTAGGAAGATGAAATCACAGGATGGTTATTGTGCTCAGTGAAAATATTCATCTGGTTTTTAGCTTGAAGGCACAATGCTCATTAAATAACTGAAATGGAAAAAAAACATGCAGGATGTTGTTAGGGTTTTCTCCATGTATCCCTCAAGTATTATAAAATTAAAATGAAAGGTACTTCAGTGACCAGTGTGTAATCCATACATGATGATAGAGTTTCAGGAAAACATTTGGTTGCAGTTTCGTAGCACAGTGATTCAGGCTAGAAAATGACACACTGGTTCACACATGTAGATGCCTTGATGCCTTTTTTTTCTTTTTTTTTTTGGCTTTAAAGTATATTTATGTACATTCTGTAAAGGCTGGTTACAAGGCTTCATGGGTTTTTCAGTTAAAGTGAAAATTGCCCCTTTAGAAATATTATCCTACATGAGCATTATGCAAAGGAAAATTTATAACTCCCTTCTCATCCCTAGAAAAGACTTCAAATTAGTCTGTATAAATTTAATTCTCTATAAAATATTAGTGCTGGTTATAGCTGAGTGTGGAGTCACATCAAAAGCTTAGATATGTGAGTTTGAAGAATTTACACTCAGAAGACATTCTTTTTTCCCCCTGTTACTCAGAACTTCAGAAATCACATTGTAGTTTTCTGAATGGAAAAAGTAGGAGCAGTCTCCTGTGGAGTGGCCGTGCTTTCATTATATTTCCCTTCTCTTCCAAATTCAAAACTCTCCAGCGGAGTGGCTCTTCACTGTCTAACATAAAGTGATTTTCTCCTCTACTGGAGGATGCCTCTAGATTAAAAGTCAAATGATACTTCTGTAATTGAATTGGCAAAGTTCTGTTCAAAGTAGAGCAGTTTTAGAGCATGGCACTCTTCTTGAAGGCACTGCAATGACTGTCCTGTCCTTCCCCTCCCAGGTTCATATACCATTGTGTTCTGTGTCTG
This sequence comes from Trochalopteron elliotii, assembly GCA_024734555.1. Classification (NCBI taxonomy): domain Eukaryota; kingdom Metazoa; phylum Chordata; class Aves; order Passeriformes; family Leiothrichidae; genus Trochalopteron; species Trochalopteron elliotii. Next base: position 1,025,640 of record JANPWX010019802.1, read on the forward strand.
CACAGAAGACCTGTAACAGGGATCACAGTGACATTCAAACTTGCCATCTTTTTTTTTGGAGAGGTAAAGGGGGAAAAGGCTGGTGGGTAAATCCTTTAGAGTACTATGCTTGTGGGGCCATGTGTTCACATGGTTATTTTATTAACTAATGACTAATCAAATTATATTCTCTGTTCTGTTAACTAAAAAGGGCTGCTCCAGCAAAACTTCCCTGGATTAGTGTTCTCTGATACATCAGTAACTGCTGCATTCCTACATAATTGCGTCCAATCTGAACTAGCAAAAATAGTTAGATAAGATGTATCTCAATATTCAACAATTTCCTGTTGCTTTAAGTGGAAGTTGAGGAACCTTTCTCAGGGGAAATGGGAAAGGAAGAGGAATCTCCTCACAGGATACTTGCTGCTTAAGATAGGAAGCCAATTTGATGTCTTGAACTTAGACATTTCAACATTTTATCTAATTAAAAACATTTTCACTTGATATGCAGTATGACTGTGCTTCTTTCTCCTCCTTACTAAGAGGAGTATTTTTTAAAAATAGATGTGAGCATGGTGGGTACTTTCTTCTGTGCTGGAGGTGGGTGTTAGTCAAGTGTGATTTCATGCTCTGCCTCTTGCCCAGACACTGCCTTGTTTGCTTCTACTACTCTGCAGCTGGTGCTTGCTGGGCGTGCTGGCAGCTGTTCTGGCTGCCTTTGGTGCCTGGCTGGACTGGTGCTGAATTTTGGTTTCCTCCCTTGTAGGCAGCTCTCTTAGCAGGGCATGTTCATAATGCTTCTGCTTAACGTGACAGCTCCCAAGCCTCTCTGGGAAACAGTTATAGCTCTCCCCTGCTGGTGATTAATCTCTACTGAGCAATCCCTGCCTGCTTTGCTTCTGCTGCTTGTCTTTTTGCTACAGTTTTCCTGTATTATTTTAAATGAAGAGCTAGGAAAAAGTATCTTTTTGTTCACATTGTCATGTAGTACCAAGTGGCATGTACCTTCTTCTTTGGTGTGGTATGCAGTGTTAACCAAGTGAACTGCTGAGGAACTGTAGCAGCAGCAGCAGAAGGTACTGGTGGTACTGCTGTTCAGAGGATGTGTTGATGTTCTGAGGGTGTTTGGTGAGGGCATGAACACCATATGCATAAGCTTATGCATATGTCCAGGGCTCAGCTTTTCTTAAGTTTTAGTTGTGCATTTCTTTTCCTGGGTAACTCTTCCAAAGAACAGAAGAAACACCTTTCTGGCAACAGACTAGAGTTCTGTGTGTTGTGTTGTGTTAGGATAATTAAGGTATTGTTGGACCTATGAAGCAGTTCTTTTGCCACTGACATACATTTTGCATGTTCTTCATAGACTGGCAGTCTCAGCTGAGGTGATCCACAGCCAGCAGGGGTGAAGTGCCAACTCCTCTTATCCAGTGGACTTCAGTTTGAAAAACAGAAATAAAAAATGCCCCAGTGGTATCAGAAGTTCCTGGGTCTCTTGGTGTTCAGGCTGTACAAAGAAAATTGGTGTGTTTCTGAAGCAAGGGCTGGCAACTACCAAAGTAGGATTTCTATTCATCAGCATTTTTGGGTAAATAATGAGCAGCATCAGATTTGGAACAGCACTGAATGCCTGTAGTGCTGACTGCAGTTAACGTAATTTTGCTGGTGACTGCAATAATAGCCTTGTTTAAATGCAGGAAAGCTGAAATAACTGTAGGCATCTTAAGGACATAAAAATGTCGTAGAATAGTTGTTGCTTGCTGTTCTGGAGTGTTGCATAGGCATACTCTGAGCTTTGCACAGTTGGTCTTGAACAGTTTTCCGTGTGGCTTCTTGGAATTCTTTCTGACTTACACTTATCCCATCTTAATGGGTTAATGGGGAAACAGCTCTTGTCTGCACAATTACATGTTAGAAGAGGTGCCTCTAAAAACTTCTTGCTTACTCTTCATCTTCTTTAGAAGTCACAATGCAGATTCTTGTGCCTGTAGCCCTTCTAAAAATCTTTAACATTTCAGAGAAGGCAAGTCCCATAATACTGTCATCCTCAAGCTGATTTCTTGGGCTCCTTAGAGGAAACCTTCCAGCAGAACTTCAGGTAGATGGTAATAAGAAAAGCAGCACAGCAGGAGAATTCTACAGAGTGTCTTGTAAAAAGTGAGTTTATCTTCCAGCTACATTGGAAGCCTTTTCTCTTTTTATTTTATATCCTGTTCTTGGGGATTGCTGGTTAATAATTCACATGTACTACAGTTACCAATTAAAGAAAAATTGAATTTGAAACAGCAGTAGGTTCAATTAAATATATTTGGGAATCAGTTATTTCTTTTATTGCTCAGGAAGGGAGTTTAATTATTTAAAAAGTCCCTTCTTTATACATTTTTACTTTACATGAGCAGAAATTACCAATGGCTAATTACCATTTCTGAGAAATTTAACATTTTGAGGCCCTAAAACTTGGGGCTTAAAACCAGAAAAAAATGAAGCCAGCTCAAGATGAAAATAATGTTAGTTAGTTGGTTTGAGTGCATGTATAAAACTGATGACAGTCATTACAAAACATTGTCAAATCTTGTCAGAAATAAAATATTTAGCTTCAATGTGTGATGTAAATAGCATAGTAGATTGTGTGTACAGCAAAAAGTAAGTAATTAAATATAAATGAAGAGAGTTGGAATGCTTACTCAGTCACAAAGAATGGAAGGTGAATCTGTTCCTTCTAGAGTACCTTGATTTGTCACCCCCTTCCACACCCCTTACAAGAAGAAAAAGTCTTCATTGCATGGTGTGTGTATTACTGGAGTTGATTTGGTTTACTTTTTCCTACTAGTTTGTGTTCTGCTAATGGCTGCAGCATCACATGAGTCACGTTATGGCTATTTGCCACACTCTATAGGGGAAAAGTAATACTTGTTTCTAAATGTCAGCTTGCAGAATTTCCTGTTTTGGTGAGAGGATATATCTTGTTGCCATGCACTGCTCTTTCTGACAGAATTCTCATAAGACAATTGCTACTTTTTCCAGAAAAGCTGTACTGATTAGGGAGTGAACAGTATTCCATTTTAAGAAATATTTTATCTGTTTGTTTTTAGAAGGGAAGGAGCTTCTCACCTATGGTATTATAATGCAACAAAACCAAAGCTGCCTCTGTTAAAAGCCGCAAAAAGAGATGTGAGTTAAACCATGTTGATTCCTAATAGGCTGTAACAAAGTTGAGATGATTATTGTTAGCTTTTTTCTCCTAAGTCTGACTTGTATACAATTAAGGACCTTTGACTTCTTTCGTTTACACACCTTGATCCCAGTCTCATTGTAGAGTCTCTTTCATAGCAGGAGTGGTACTCTAGAAGTGTTGCTGGTTGTACAGAGCAGAGGTATCTAGCAGCAGATGCTTATTATGACCTGCTTTATATTTTGGATAGTCTTGGGTGCTTCTGGTGAATGCTTCCTAAGGGATCCCATAGACTGGTACAGATGGCTTGATGACTTCAATAAATCTCTGCCTCTGGCATGTGCCCCATTTGTTATGGCTGGACTTGTTCTGGTTTCTGATAGCATTTTAAATGCCAGTCTATACATACAGGTATCTAAATGACCTGTTAGGTTTCAGCTATTTAGGTTTTCAGTACCCAAGGGTACTGAGGGGGGTAGTAGAACTTGCCAAACCACTCCTCATCATCTCGTATCAGTCCTGGCTAACCCGGGAGGTTCCAGATGACTGGAAGCTAGACACTGTGACACCCATCCATAAGAGGGGCTGGAAGGAGGATCGGGGGAACTACAGCCCAGTCAGCCTGAAGTCAGTGTCTGGCAAAGTTATGGAACAGATCATCTTGGGTGAGATCACACAGCATCTACAGCCCAGCCAGCAGGGATTTAGGAGTGACAGGTCCTGCCTGACACAGCTTGATCTCATTTTATGACCAGGTGACCCACCTGGTGGATGCAGGAAAGGCTGTGGGTGTGTACCTGGACTTCAGCAAGGCCTTTGACAGTGTCTCCCCCAGCACACTCCTGGAAAAGCTGGCAGCCTGGGGCTTGGACTGGAGCCCTCTTTGCTGGGTTAAGACCAGGCTGGGCACAGAGAGTGGTGGTGAAAAGTGCTGCATCCAGCTGGGGACAGTCACAGTGGTGTCCCTCAGGGGTCAGTGCTGGGCCCAGTCCTGTTTAGTGTCTCTTCTGATGATCCAAATGAGGGCATTGAATCTGTCACAGCAGATTAGCAGATGACACCGAGCTGGGTGTAAGTGTTGATCAGCTGGAGGGTAGGAGGGCTCTGCAGAGGGACCTGGACAGGCTGGATCCATGGGCTGAGTCCAACAATGTGAGGTTTAACAAGACCCAGTGCCAGGTCCTGCCCTTTGGCCACAGCAATCCCCTGCAGTGCTGCAGGCTGGGGGCAGAGTGGCTGGACAGTGACCAGGCAGAAAGGGACCTGGGGGTGCTGGTGACAGTGACTGAACATGAGGCAGGGTGTGCCCAGGGGGCCAAGAAGGCCAGTGGCATCCTGGCCTGGATCAGCAATGGTGTGGCCAGCAGGGCCAGGGCAGGGATTGTCCCCCAGTGCTGGGCACTGGTGAGGCCACACCTTGAGTGCTGTGTCCATTTCTGGGCCCCTCAGTTTAAAGGGAGGATGTTGAGGTGCTGGAATGAGTCCAGTGAAGGCAGCAGAGATGGTGAAGGGCCTGGAGCACAAGTCCTGTGAGGAGCAGCTGAGGGAGCTGGAGGTGTTTATCCTGGAGAAAAGGAGGCTCAGGGGAGACCTTGTTACTCCCTACAGGTGCCTGAAAGGAGGCTGTAGCCAGGTGGGGTTGGTCTCTTCTCCCAGGCCACCAGCACAGGACAAGAGGACACAGTCTTAAGCTGCACCAGGGGAGGTTTAGGTTGGACATCAGGGAGTAGTTCTTCATAGAAAGAGAGATGAGGCATTGGAATGGGCTGCCCAGAGAGGTGGTGGTGTCACCATCCCTGGAGGTGTTTAAGAAAAGACTGGATGTGGCACTTTAGTGTCATGGTCTTGTTGATGAGGTGGTGTTAGATCATAAGTTACACTAGATGATCTCAAAGGTCTTTTCCAACCTACTTGTTTCTGTGATTTTGTAAGATAGGCTCTCAATATTTTAATCATATGTAATAAACTTGCCTTTAAGGGCTTACAGTTAATGGACATTAAATCTAACCAGAGAATACTTCCTTTTGTCATTAATTAGGGTCTTGATTAATTTGCTTATATTGCATTTTTGTTTTTCGCAGTCAAACTTTCAAAATATTTTGGTCATAATCCTCCTGGTAAAAATAATAATTCTGTGAGATTAAGAAAATTCACATGTGCAATTTTAAATATTTGAGTTCTGTTGCATTGGTGGAAGGAATATCAAAGACATTATTAAAGTATTATTTACACTTACACTGTTGACAATTTTTTCATTTAAATAAAAGGAAAGAGTCTAGCTTGTCTCTTTGTTACAGAGTTGATAAGAAGTGGTAAGAGAGATCGGACTACAACATCAGTGATTTTGATAAAAAAGGCCAGTACTTTGCCCTGGATTACTGACAGGGAACTTCTCCTTGAAGTCAATTTGATTTCCAAATGGTATGAGAGAGAACGTCATATTCATGACTTTTCTTATTCTAATATCTGCATTTTCATACCATTCCCCTGTTGGCTTTCAAATTGTGTGTGTGATTAAAAGCAAATATCAGTCAAATCAGAGTGTTGATTTGGTATTTCTCATAATAATTTTAAGTTTTGATTTTGCTGTAGTTTGTTACACATTAGAGAACAGAAACTGTTTCTTTATTGTGATTGCAGCTAAATGGAGCTGGGAAGCTGCATCTAATAAATCCACATCATTCATGTGACATCTCAGTAGTAAATTCAAGGAAAATAGTGGGTTCTGGTATGCAGAGATGCCGACAAACTGGTTGTCTTTCCAATATGCTAATGAAATTATTTGGATGTTTTATGGTGTTCATAAACAGAACTGTTAGTGGATTTTTTTTTTAACATGATACATTCTGTGTCTGTTAAAGAATAGATTCACCTGTAAAATTGCAGGTATCTTCAAATTATTTTTATCGCAGGAGGTATTCTTTTCTCTTGGCTGCAAGCATGTCGTGCTTTCTGCTTGTGGTCTTCAGCCTTGCTTTCCATCTTCAGTAATATTGCTGAGTAATGTAGGTTTTCTGGAGAAGGTTATGTGTCTTCAAACAAATAAAATTATCTGTCATTAAACATGATCATTGTCTTTATGGGAAACTTTTAAATGCTGCATGAAAGAAAAATGAAATTACTGAACATAGCGCTGTCTTATCTTTGTACCAGATTTTCTTAATTTTTGGCGCATTATTGAGTAAGAGAGGTCTTGCAAATTCCTTTCGTAATGATTCAGTCAATGTACACAAAATCCATGACTTGAAGAAAATGTATTTTTTCTCATCTCTTTTATTCTGTATCTCTGTTCTTTAAAATAAACAGACTTGCAAAGGGTAATGCAGTGGGTCACTAGCTAACATCAAGGAACATTCCTGATTAGCCTGAAGCTGTCTGTTTACAAGTAGCTGATGTCTGAGTAAATAGTATGTAACTAAAGAGTTTAAAAAACCTTTAGTTGGAAGGTCGTGGTAGCTTTTAGTGCTTTCTTTGATCAAACCAGGGATTTTTTTCCTTACTGACATGCTGACCTTTGCTTTGTGAATTTCTTTATTTCCCTTCCTCCTGCTTTGCCCTCTTACAGAAGAAAAAGCAAACGAATCACCCAACCCCAAAACCATTCCTGTCGCCCCAAAACCCAACAACCCTCATCCCCCTCCCAAGCTCCCCAAAACACCCAACCCCACCAAAACAAAAAGTCAAACAAAAGAAAACTCCAGAAAATCAAAACCAAAGTTATTGCTGCTATCACTTGGCTTACAGGAGTCTGCCATGAGAGGTAATTTAAGGTGTTGCCATAGCTGTTTTAGAAGCCATCATGGTAAGAAGTTAATCATCAGCACTTAGGAAGAAGGTGTGCTTTCAGTTCCTGACATGAGGCAAATTTTGACATTTTTCCATGACCATTTCCGTTTTGTCCTAAATGTGTGTTTGGAAGAACTACTTTGAAGTTGTAAAACTGTTACAATAAAACAGTAAGTGGTGGGTGGGAGCCTGCCTGGGAAAGTGCTTCTCCATGGTGCCCCCTCTCAGCTAAGCTTCAAAACAAAACATTCGTCATGCTGTAGTTTCCTGGTCCCCTGCAAGTTTTCCAAGGTGTATTTGAAGTTAGCCCACGAGCCTTGTTACACTAGGAGGTGGCAGCTGTGATGGTTCTGTGGACAGAGGAGGCTCCCCCAACACTCCCACCAGCCCTGGTTGTGGAGCAGGGGCTGGTGTAGGTTTCACCATGGGTGACCTGCAGGGGAAATTGCCCTGGGGGAAACTGTTCACCGAAGCCTCAACAGTTTCTCTGCTTAAGGGGTCATTTAGATGTGCTGTTGCTATGTACTCTTGGAAAGGCAATGGGCAAACTTAATTGAGTCGGTCTTGAGTGGTTGTGTTTTTTTTTTTTTTTTTTTTTTTTTTTTTTTTTTTTTTTTTTTTTTTATTATGGCTTTTGAGTGATGGCGAAGATGTGGGAGTGGAAGGCTGGGCCGGATGACTTTTTACAAAGTTTAAAAACTTTGTAATTTTGTATTTCCTGCTGCTGTGACTACTCTGCCTTTTTTAGGCCACATCAACCCTGCTGCCTTAATGTTTCCTTTCCTTGACACAGAGTGGAAATGCAGGTTTTCTTAGGAGTAGTAGGAAGAGGACAGAGTTGGGGTGAAGGATTAATCCATGCAGAAGGCTTTTGATCGTTCTTACCACCTCACCCTCTGCTTCTAAAGGTGGGGCAGGAAAAGATGGTGTTTTCTTTTAGACTCCACAGTAACTAGGGAAGGAGAATCTTTGTAATACACAATAACAACTGATATTTCAATCTGTACTACCTGATCACCATTCAGAAAATTGAAATAAATTCCTTTAGGTAATACAGCCATGATATATAATGAATTACACTAATATGAATATTAATGTGCAACAGTAAGCCAGTTAATTTTAAAACATAATGATAAATGTTAATTCTCTTGAGACTCTGTGGACAAAATGGACTTTCCCCAAGACATAGTTGTAATTCTGATATATACAGACTTTAGAAAACTGAAATGTTTTACGTGCATGTAAGGCAGATCCAATCATGCATTCTTTGTGGCCATCTCTTAAAAGCTTGAATGTAATTGTAATTCTGTTTATTTGTTAATGATGTAGGTATTTGAAAATCAATCAATGGTCAAATAGTCAAAATCTGGGAAAAGCAGAGCCCTTGGCAAATGGAAGGTCTTATCACTCCTGGGTTTTGTTGAGTGCTTGACATGTATTGGGAGCCGTCTGTAAAGCAGGGTTGTGTTTCCAGGATTAAACTACACAAACTGAGTTAACTCGTTGTCATATGCTTTGGTACCACCGATGTGTTTTTATGTAGACAGAACCTCCTGCCACTTTTTGTCACTTCAGCTGGATTCCCCATGCTGCCTCTAGTATAGACCCCCCAGGTAAATATTTCTGCTTTGTCATGACTTTTGTCATTTGCTGTTCCTGGTGTCCCTTTGGCTTTGCTGTTTTTCTGGGAATCCCAGCATTTTCCAGGGTTCAGTCACTGCTTCTTTGCAGTTTGATACTCTAGTTAAGCCCAGTTCAGTGGCACTGCTTTTTTCTCTCTTTTGGTTAAGAAAGTGCCTTCTTCCATGAGCTGTGCTTTGTTTTCAGGCTCATCCGTGTGAGTCAGCAGGCATTTTCTCTGGAAACCTGTTTTAGTACTACATTTCCTTGTTCCCTCGTGGGGGGCTCCATTACTTCAGATCCAACTTCTTTGTGGAGAAAGTAAATTCAGTGAACAGTAAGATTTTTTTCTAGTGAAAAAAATTGGTTTTAGTAGTGAAGAAATTACCAATTTATAGTGAAGTCAGTTCCTTTCCTTAGTATGTGTGTGGGTGTCTGGTTGATAAAACTGAAATCTTGGATCATATTTGATAAACTTATTATATGGACATTGCATGGACAGAATTAGAAACTAAGTATAAATAGGCAAAGACAATATCATAATAATTTGTCTGTTGTTGTGCAGCTATTTCTTGGTAGATGTTCTTTGTGCTGTCATCCTCCCCTAGTTAATCCTTGTGTCACCAGTGCTGTCAGTGTTGCGGTTTTATCTTGCAGTCTTGCAGTGTGTGGATTGTTTTCATAAGCAAATCGGAAAAGAGAGCTACTATGGTACTATGGTTTTTGTGTTTTCTTTTTTTATTTTATTTTTTTTTAAATTTCTCTGGTTACCAATCTAAGCACATACACGTTTCATTGGTGATTTTTTTTTCTTCGCCCTCAGTTTGTGCACAGAAGATGAAACAGTCTGAGACCAGAATAGAGGACTACTTACTTAAAAAACAACATGGCAAGTAATTACTAAAGTTATTAAAATTATTAAAGTTATTTAAAAAACAACACGGCAAGTATTTTTCTCATTCTTTGCATTTCCAATGTTTTTTCGCCAAAAAGGAGAGAAACGAAAACTTCTTGCCTTCTTGTCCAGACTAGTGGCTATCCTGTGAATTTCTTGTATTTCCCTTCTTAGAGAAAATTTTTTAGCCAGAGTATTGTTAATTTTCAATCTTTAGCTTTCTCTGCCATCATGCCAATTTTGGATATTGTCATCAAATCTTACATAGAAATAATAAATTATACATAGAATGCCTTCAAAGTGGTAAACAACAACAAAAAAGGCAACTTTATTATATTTTGGCTCAGAGTCACACTTCAGATATTTCAAAATAAATATTCAAAAATGACATGTGATATAAGTATATATCTTCCGTTCAGGAAACTGAGTTTGTAGCATGTCATCTACAGAGCAATAGATCTACTTTCAGATTAATTGTTTTTAAAAAGCTGCACATTTGTTAGGCACTTCCACTGTATTTATCCTTAGTTGTTGTTTTAAGGACCTTAAAGAATGCCAATATCAAAACCCACCAGTTTTAATCAGACTAAACAGTTCAGTCTTCCTTTCCTGTAATCATTAGAAAATCTTAATTTGTTTGAGAAAGGGCAAAGTGGCCTTTATTAATTTGGTCAGTGCTCAGGGTCATGCTTGTCAGCTGCATAAACATGAAAAGAAAATATATTTATCTCCTAGTGGCTTTTCTTGGAATTTGAGTGGGGATGTTGCACTATTCATTCCAGAGCAAAATAGGTCAACTCTCTTAAATATGCCTTTCTTTCCCACATCTCCAGTAGTACTAAGAAATCACGTTCCTGAAAATTAAATCAAGTACTGGATTTCTTATTAGCTGTGCAACAAGCTTAAGTCTGCAAAAATAAAATAAGCTCTACCTTCTGAATTTGTCTTGTAATCGGGTACTACTGTTCCAGTTAATGAAAAGTTAAAATACTTCAAAGTGGTAAATTCCTGTGGCTTTTAACATCTGATCTCACTTGCAGAAGTAAGTAAACCCAGAGATCAAAGAGAGCTGTCATACATTGATCTTTCTTTCTGAGACTCTGCTTTTATAAATCCATAATGTTATAGAATGGGAAATGCAAAGCAAAACATATCCCCTAGATGCACATTAGCTTCAGTTGTGCTAGTAACTGTGACGTGCTCTCTCTCTGTGAGTCATTGTCTTAGGTGATCTACAAAGGTGTAATATTTTTTTTTTCTTCTTCTTAACCCATTCTGGCTCTATATGTGTTGGTATGTATTTGAGGTGTGTACATTTATAAGTAACATTTTACCTGGGCAGACCCACTCCCTCCCCATTTCTTGTTAACAGAATAATGTCCATTTTACCCAGGAGACACACACACACACACACACACACACACACACACACACACATATATATATGTGTGTGTGTGTGTGAAGGAATAGGTAGGGGATGCTTAACTAACTGTGTTAATCTGCAAGTGTGGCCATGTTTTCAAATAATGAATACTTTTCCCATTTTCATGATTAAAATTCAGAGCAGATGATGTAATAGTGAAGATGTGCTAAAGGTATTTGAACATCCTGCACAAATCTAGGCCATTTTTAGGGGAGTTTATGATGTAAATTATGATCTTTTTCAGTGTGTATGCAAATTAGCTGCTTCCAGGAGCTGTGTTTCTTCTTTGACTTCGATCTGAAACAAGAAAATACTGATTGAAGTTGAAGAAAAATATCATATGAAATTTCTATGCTTAATTCTGCTTTATGCTGTGTGTCAGTGAGGGTACAGGATTTTTTTTTAACATTTAAAAATAATACTTTCTGTGTTAATCTACCTTCCATCTTTCTGTGTAAGACTTCAGGATATAATTTCTTGAGCAAAAAGTGTGAGACTTGGTAATTCTGAGAGCAATGTAGGATTTTTTTTGTTTGCTTGAGGCTTCAATATCAAATGGATTTCTAGTATAAGAATATATATTTGTAAGTGTTAGATCTGTATCAGAATCCATTCACCTTAGGTATTTCAGGTCTTCTGTATTGGCTCTTTAATTTTGTACAACTAAATTCAAAACTTTGAGTGATCGTCAAAGAATCCCATCTCCTTGCAGCTTAAAGGGAGAGGGATTTTGAATGGTGGAAGAAAATTCTCTCTATGTATTTTATAGTCTTCTTTCACTTTTCACTTTCTTTGTATTAAGTATTCCAGTCCCTTTTCACATAAGGAACAATTCTTTGTGCCTTTGATGCTCTATATCTGTTCAGGTGCTTGCCCTGCCCAGTGTGACAGCACATTTCAGTGTGTTGGCTGTTAACACAAAGGCTGATGGATGCAAGAGTCATTATTATGAACCATAAACCACCTTTGTAACCCCAGCAGTGCTGTGTAAGCCAGTAACTGTGTCCCCTAGCTCAGGCAGTTGTAGTGGTCCTGTTGTCTAAAAATGTTGGCCTAAGATCCCGACATAGAATTCCTAGGTTTTTGCTAGTCTATTTTTTTTTTTTTTTTACTAAATCTGACTGAAGTCAAATGGTAAGGGCTGGGAACCATATTCTGTCAGTTAGGGTTCTGATGGTAAAATGGGTAGTGATGCTTTGAGGTAGCGATGCTTTAGTGGTAAGTTTTGGTAAGTTTCTGGGCACCAGGTTAAATTATTTGCAGTATGGACTTCTGTATGCGGGTTTCAGGAGCTTTGTGTCATCTGGATGATGTGGGCTTTCCTCTCTTAAGATTTTTGAGCAGGGGTTGATGTGAGCAGGTGACTTTCATATTTACCTGGAAAGCAAACAGCTTAGGCCTAACTCATGAATGAGCTTGTAGTTGTTAGCAAAAGACAGCTTTCAGCTTCTCTGCTCTTTTTAGGCAAGATGCTATTAAAGGTAGGATAGAAACTATGAGGGAATTCATTTTTCATCAGGCAAAAGAGAGAGATGAAGATCTTCCCCCAAAAGGGTTAACTCTGGTGGCATAAATCCAGTGGTTCAAAACTGTAAAAGAGTGATCAAATAATTTAATGAAGAAGTTGAATCTTAATACTTAAAGCTGATTTGTAGAACTTTTATGTTTGCACTTCACAGCTGCAGGTTAGAATACCGATCTTCAGTTTTCACCATGTTTGTTCTATGGCTTAGCACTTCTAATTTGTTCTACTCTCTATGCTAAATAAAGTTTATTTCTGGTCTCTGAATATGTAGAGATAAACCACTGGCACTACTTAAACCTGTATGATAGTGAAACAAACATGTTAGTAGACCAGCACACTTGATGAAAATTTTTCTTTTCTTGACTATAATGTGAAGTTATAAAAGCTCACGAAGTGTACTGTACTTTCTGGTTGGTGGAGTCCCTAACAGTAAAGCTTGGTCTGTCCAGAGAGTTGGTCTTTGTGTGCCTAATGACATATCTCAAAATGCTGGCTGAGCTGTTTCTTAATAAATGAAGCCCTAAATGTTGTGGCCTTTAAACTGCTGTGAACCTAGGAGGGGAGACTGCCCATGGAACTTGCTGTATAAATGCCAAACTCTCTTCAGCTATTGTAGAATATGAAAGTATAGCAGTTATTCTCTAGAGGAAATTCAGGGGAATCTTCCAAGAAGTGGCAAAGAATAAAGTTTAAGAAACAATTTTTTTTTTTCTAAAACCTTTCCGAGTTCTTCTGACTTGGATTTAGGACTTCAACAATGAAAGTAAGAAGGGCATGCCTTCAAGATATGGGAAAGGAGCCTTGCTGAATTTCAGGGGTCTTCTTTTCATGTACCAAACCCCCTGATTGTTTGTACTATCCTGAAGTATTATCTTTCACTTACTGTGATCTGAGTTTTCCCTTACATAGTCTTCTAAAGACTCTTGGTGAGATGTTGAGAGGACCTGATCACAGTACTGCTGTCCCCCTTCTGTTTGCACTACATGTCTTTTCTTTGGGAGGGGTGTGGACAGATCCTGCAAAGATCTGGTGGAACAGAGTCTAGTGTAATCCAAAGCCTGGGGGTGAATATGTGTCTCCTTGAGCTGGCTTTTTGACACAGCATACAATGTAGCATTTCTCCCTACGTTAAATAATGGCTTGAAATGAGAGGAGGAAGTGAGTGGCTAAGTTGAGCATTTTATCCTTTGTTTCCTTCATTCCTTCAAGTCTGTGTATCTTGGGGGGATGCAGCTGTCCAGTCAGTGTACTGTCTGGGCTTGGTTTTCCTGCTGTGCTGTGAGACAATTAGAGGGGAGGGGAAGGTCTGTCTTTCTCTAGTAACCTTAGTTGTGGAAGGTTGTTCAGTGACTTTGTGAACGTGTAAAGGCTCAGCAACTGGTGTGGTGTCCAGTAGGCTCATGTCCAATGGCTATTTATCTTTACTCTTTCATCTTGACTGGAGAAGCTGGAATCCTCTCTTCTTTTCAGATGGCTTTACAAGATGGAACCAACTGGAAGAGCTTGCTGCTATTTGGGCAGTTGTCTTTTAGATAGAGGCAGATGAGAATTTTATTGACTGAGACCCTCAGTCTCTGAGTTTAAGGAAGGTGATAGTGCTGAATTTAATGCAGACATTCTGCTGATCAGGCACTTAGAGATTTTTCTATCAACATCAACACATTTTGTCTAGACATTTTTGTGATCATACTGTTGGCTGTCTTAGAGAACCATTCTCTTAGTAGTGATGCTAACTACCCATACTGCTGCTGTGAGGACCCACATCCATCTGTTCGCTGGCAGGAACCGCAGCCTCACATGTTGAACATCTCAGGATATCCTTCAGCAGTCCGTTCCTGAATATTTCCAGAACCTTAACTAAATGAGGAGAATGGGACAGAAATCTGCCATCAGATTTCTGTTTTATCCTTCATTATAAAAAGGAGCGGTTTACAGGCAGTGCATAATGAGCTGCATACCCTGAGGTCATTGTTCTGGAGATAAAACACCTGGCAATGCCAGTCATCTTGTGAGAGCAGTAAAGAGAAGCATATCTGCAATACAAACTAGAGAATAATGAAGATTCAAATGGTAATATGAAAGTATAAAAAAAGTATTAAATATTAGGAGGTTTGCATTGCATCATTTCTGATTCTTCTTTGCCTAACAGTGGCCTCGAGCTGCTTCCTTTCTTGTACTTAGACCTGTAAATTAATTTAACTTCTGTAATTATGGGAAGTAACATCCACTGTGGAAGTGTAGTGACTGCTTGTGAAAACACGTGCCAAAGAGCATGGATGCAAAAATGAATCCTGACTGAAGGTGAGATGCCTGTAAAGGGAGAAAAATGAGCTTGAATCAGGCAGGCAGATAAAGGATGGAATTGCCTTTTTCCTCTTCTTGCTGATTCCTCTTTGTTTCCTCTAGGCATCGAGAAGTTTCTCCCCTGCCTGCCACTCTGGGGAAGGTACAAGTATGGAAACTCTGAACTAGGAGCCTGAGCTGAGGTTTTAGGAACTTCTAAACATTACAATTGTTGTGAAATGCTGTTACAGAAAAAATATATGTGTTAGTTTTGGTTTGCTGTTTGAGTCAGGATTTCTACCAGTACTGTATTTCTTAATGAGGCTATAATGTTTGTTTGAAACTACAGCATGGTGGTAGCCTGGAAGAGATTTACAGTCCTTCACATTCTTAAGCAGTTATTCATGGAGAGTCCATTGTTTTCTGTTATTCTTGTGTGACCTCCTGATATGCTGGCAGTGTAAAGGGTGAGACTGTAGGAAAGGCAATTTAATTTATATTCTTTGTATGGGGCATGAACAAATGGGTGCAGCACCCTAAATCTTGCTGCGTACGTATAGTTCTGCACCTTTGCATCTGCAAAAACAGAGGAAGCAGTAGTATTACCAGGAAGAGAATGACTTAGGAGTCCAAGTAAACAGCCTAAATATAAAGGATAATTTAGAGTGATTACATTTCTTATTGAACAGGTACACTATTATCACTAGTTCCTACACGATTTTATAGAACAAGAGCAGGCATGTATATATTTTCTATCCATCTTCTTTGTGGGAAAGTTGCTGATTTCATTGTCTTTGGACAGCACAGTGTGTACTTGTTAGAGGAAAGAATTCTGGATCCTGTGTTCTCTGGATGGGAAAGGACTGTGGAGGCAGTAGTAGATACCTAACTGAGGTCTGAATACCTTGCTTTATGGTACATTTGGGATTCATAAAAAGGACCTTGAAGTATTTGATATTGACCACCGTGGGGAGAGGTGTGCTGCAGAAATGTTGCATAGAGTTACTCCCTCCTGGGTTACTTTGATAGGGTATGCTGCTGGTTGATTAGGTGCTTGTAGTCTTCAGGAAACCAAATATTAAAACTATATTCTGCCAAATCAATTAGATACTTACACATTATTAATATTAACATCATCAGCAGCAGCATGCAAAATACGGTGTCTTTTCCAAATAGGTAGGGTAACATCCAAGTACTAGCCAGAGGAAGCTTAGTGATTACTGAAGTACAAATCACTGTGGCATAGCTTAGGGATTCAAAGTTGTTTGCCCTCCTGTCCATAAGCTACTTATTGTTACCAATCATTTTTTGAAGTTGCTATGAAAATAAAGATGAGTTCACTAAGAAACCAGTTTGTATATCCCAGTCGTTGTGCTTTACCTGTGCTTTTATTCTAAATTCTGAGTGGGAGATGCATCAGTCATGGTTTAACCTCAGCTGATCACTAAGTACCACAAAGCAGCTTGCTCACTCCACACTTTCCCACTGAGCTGCGGTAGAGAACTGGAGAAAAGTAAAACATGTGTTGAGGTAAGGACAGTTTAGTAATTGAAATAAAGTAAAATACAGTAATAATAATCTTTATCTTGGATTAAGATGATTCAGTGTTTTTCTTTTTTGTGAAATAGTTTTATTAAACAACTTTTAAATTTAGTATTGAAGATGTCCTGTTAATACAGCAGTTGAACATCACTAAAAAACTGGGTTAACTCCCACAGTGGTATGTAGTCACATAAGTCATAAATTTCAAAGCTTTTAGCACGGCATGTTTTTCCTAGTGGAATCTCGTTAGTATGGCTTAGCAAGATTGTTTTATTTGAATTTCAGGCTATGATTTAGTGAATTACTGCTATCTATCAGAATCAAAGAAACGAACTAAAATGAAATTGTACTGTAGGTGATAAAGATCTATCTAAAGGAGATTCTGTTTCTATATATAGATGAAACTAAAGAAGTGTTCCTGATGTGGTGTTAAGATTATTCCAAATTGCTTCTCCTAATACTTGAGAGAGCCTGAAAAATTAGATTGTGTGGTTTAAAAAAGAAGTTGTCTTGGGCCTTCTTTGTATGTATGACATGTTTGGTGCTAACATGTCAACTGTTTGAATGAAAGAATGGTTGGCTTCCAGACAACTTTGATTCTGTATCTCATCATTTTATTAACCTTTTCATCCCTTGTGATGGCTTTCAGTACTTTTAAATAAAACGTTCATTTTTCAAATCTGTGCTATTATGTGTTTCAGAAACTTTAGGTTTCTATAAACTGACAAATTTCTAAACCATAGAAAAGGCAGTAACTTTGCTCTCTAATAGCTTTAATTTGTTTCCAGATTTTGAAATGGTAAAAATGCTGCTGTATTTTGAAGCTGCTCGTGTGGAATTGCTGTAGTTGATAATCTCTGTAACTATACACAGATTAAAGGGCTGTGTGATTTAAAATTTTTGACATTGACTTAGACAACTTCTTTTATTTTATGAAAGATGTGGGGGTTCATTATTTTGAATAAGATGTAACCCTGAGAACACAGGATGAAGTATGGTGCTTACTTGCAATGAGTGCACAAAGCTGATTTACAAGTCAATTAAAAGTGCAGCTGCCTTACAGGCAAGAGATACCGAGTAGTCCTTGATAACAGAAGGTGGTCGTTGTCCCTGTTGACAGCACTCCTCTTTTACTAGTGGAAAATGCAAAGAAAGTTGAAATAAGACCCTAACACAGTGTGAAACATCATGGGTAGGATTGTACTTTATTTTTTATTAAATCAGGTTACTTCAGGGAAATATTATTATAAACCCCTTCTCATTGAGAGGTTACTACCATCTTGCAGGTATTGTAGTGCTTCTGTGCTAAGTCCTACAATGAAGACATTTAAATGAAACTTGCATTAAATTACTTATGAGATTCATGGTGATAGCAATCCACTGCTATAATTTAGTATACGGCTAATCGTTGTAATTTAGAGAGTTTGAAGTCATACTGAACTTCTAAGGAACTGTGTGTAAATATCTGAGGTGATATGATCTATAAATAAATCTCTAAAAGCCATACATTTCTTTTGCTGTTAATTTTAGATTTTCTGTATGGGGGTGAAGAAACCCTAGCAGCTCTAAACATTTTGTAAAAAATGCAGTTGTTTTGATTTGGACGCTTTTTACATGTCTATTTTATGGTTCCCTACACATGTGTACTAATGTCTGTTCTTTCAGATAAAATGTGTGATACACTCTGCTATCATTTCTTTGCCTAATGGGGCTTAATATAGGATTTTTTAAAATCTAAGCAGAGATCTTTCCTTTTCTCAGCCATCAGTATAATTGTTTTAAATAGCTGCTTGTTTAATTGGAAAAGCCTGGATAAAAAAGACTGGACAAGTGAGGGTAAGTCTACTTAATAAGTGTAGATTTTACAATGGGGCCGTTTAGAATGTGTGAACAGAGTTACTTGCTTCGATTACACAAAGAATCAAATAGAGGGGTGGAGTATTTAAAATGATCAGTGTCACCTGTCTGGTTACATTCTCCCATGGTCTTCATGGTTTTTCCTAATTGTAGTACTACTTAAAGTCATCAGACTAAAAAAGAATAAAAATCTTTCTTACGCCAGATAGTGTTAATAGTCCCTTCTGGTAATGATAGACCTGGGTAAATTGTCTGAGACTGACAAATGGCAGCTTAGAGATGATTTGAAAGGCAGTGGAGGCACTTGAAATTACAAACATGGTTCTTGAGTGTTGTCCTTAACTACAAATCTCTGCCAAATGCAAATTGGATTCTGCACCCTCGCGCCCAGATATTCTTACCCTTCTGATATTTCTTCCGCTAATTTTACTAGTGAGGCTAAAGGAGAAGCATCCCAGTCTCTGGATTCTTTGTTAGATGATGAGGCCAAAACTATAAATGCATCAAATAAATGCCTTATTCTGGCTCACTTTCAAGCGGGTTCAGGAAGAGGGTTTTTCATGGTAGCT
The DNA here is from genome assembly GCA_024734555.1 of Trochalopteron elliotii. Classification (NCBI taxonomy): domain Eukaryota; kingdom Metazoa; phylum Chordata; class Aves; order Passeriformes; family Leiothrichidae; genus Trochalopteron; species Trochalopteron elliotii. Next base: position 1,044,288 of record JANPWX010019802.1, read on the forward strand.
ATTGTTCGGTGGCTGCGCGTGCTGCCTTCCTCAGCGCTGAACGGGAAAGAAAGAGATCAAAAAGCCCTTGTCTGCAAGGTCTCTTGTGGCGAGGCTGCATTATTTAAAAACTTAGGAGCGTGTTAAAGGCAAACTCAGGAAAAACCTGCATTTTCTGGATGTGCCTCTGCTGCTTGTTAAGCTTAATTAAAAAGCACAAGGAGATACACCTACCAGTAATTATCACTAATTTGTGCTCAAGTTCACACATGCACATCACTAGTGTATTGATCAAGTAAAGTGTTTCTTTTCTCAATCAGACTGTAAATTTACAGTGCAATCCCTTCACATAAATAATCTTGCTTTCATCTTGCATTGATTTATGGATCAACTTCAGCTCCATTACATGCTGAGAACCTTTTACTCCAAGCTCATTTCATCATGGTTTCTCTCTTTTGTTTTGTACCTGCCTGGCATAAATGTGTTGTGGTTCCCTTCGATATGTTATTCCTACTGAAAGTGATGCTGGATTGGAGTCTTTGTGTGGTAAAAAGGATTATTTAATATTTTAATGGTCTAAACAAAGAATAATAAATTGAAAATAATTTTTTTTACTTATTATGTGTGAAGATCATATCACCCATTTTCATGAGATACTTGTGAATTGCTGGGGCTGGAATGCTTGGATATACTTAACATTACTTACTAGTTCTTAACACAATTCTTACTAGAAAGCTGCATTTCAAATGTGTTTTCCATTAGTCAGAGGAATAAGTTAATGAGTAGGAATTTTTTTAATTGCTGAGAAAGTCCTTCAAATGCTGCATTATGGTCAAGAAACTCTTGCTGTGCTTGAAACAATGGTTTTTCAGAGGGGTTTGTTACAGAGAGCTGGTCAGTGAAACCAGGAATGTTTCAGCTTGCATTTTTATTTTTAATTTTGCTGTAACTGAGGGAAAAGTGAGACCTAATTGAGCATGGATGGAGTAGATAGACTTGAATAAACAATTAGTTTTCTGAGGCTTCCAATGTGATAGAATAAATGAAACCTTTATAGGTAGTCTAGGAGCTCATTGGTGAATGTGAATGGAAATAGATTTTATAAAGAACTAAACTGCTTTTGCTTCATTAGTATTCATGGTATAACAAAAAAACCCACAACACACCACCTCTTTCCAGAGTATATATATTCTCCTCTGGATTATTTTTTTCCATGAGACAAATGATGATGGTGTCAACAGCTGATGAAGATGAATAGGCTTCTTTCTTATGTATTTCAGTTGTTTTTTTTTTTCAGTTGAAAGTGACTTTGAAGGTTAGTTTTACTGAATTTTCATCCTGCTAGTTAAAGAGTCAGGAAAAAGTCTTTCTTAAAAATCTGTGAAAGAGCCAAAGCATTGGAGAGATTTGAAAATGGTGTGGATATGGATGCCTTCATATGCACGGAGAATAAATACTTACTTCCATGCATGTTTCCATGGATTTCTTGACCTGTAAAAAGGATTATTAAAATAATTAAGGATGAAAATGCTGCATATAGTGTCTAAAATATCAAAGTTCTTTTCAGTTTGCTGTGTAGCTAATTTCTGCTTTCATTGAGAAATTAAGGAAATACTCAGTGTGGCTAGTTTAATGTCTTTATCTAGAGCAGAGCATAGTGCATAGCTAATGCTACTAATGGCTCTGCAAATGATAATAAGAAAATTAATACAGCCATAGAAAACTGAAGAACAAAAAGCTGCCAAAGAGGTGGCTTTATCCAAGGGAAGGTAAGAAAATACTGCTTTGTCACAGTATTAATAACTTTTGTTTAAACTTGGTGGTTCCTACTGTTTAGCTGAAGACTTTGTTTTCTTTGTTCTTTCCCACTTCTTAAAGTAGATTAACCAGTGTAAGCAAAACAACCCTCTGAAGTGTGTGCTTAGTGTTAGGAAGATGTGATTTTTGCAACTGTCTGTTCCCTGCCCTGCCAAAGCAGTTTCTTTGTGGGGACGCAGCCGGAATCAGCCACTGCTGCTCCTCAGTGTCCCTGGGCCTGCTGGAAGGATCAGGACTGCTGTGTTGATGCCTATTCCTTGAACCTGCAGTGCCTTGTTGTGTCTGGAATGCTGTATGGGGATGTCTCTGTGTGTGTGTGTGGTTTTTCTTCCGCTGCAGGTTTCCAGCTCTTGTCCCTTTGCCCCAGCAAAGGTGTTTTTCCAGGCCCCAGGAGCTACCCACCAGGTGTGTGGTTGGGCTGTGTCCTTGTTTTCCCCCCAGACTGAATCAGGAGTGCTTCTGCCAGCTTTCTCTCACTGCCTCCTGGCTGCTCTGGGTCTTTGCAACAGGCAGATGTGGCAGTAGTGACAGCAAATTTCAACGCCATGAAATGTGTTTTCCTGACAAGATGGCCATCAGGATGGGCAGGAAGGGAGTATCCTTCCTGCTGCATAGCAGTGGCACGCTCTGCTGCACATCTGGGCAGCTAAGGGTAGATTTTCTTTTTATATCTTCGTCAGATCCCTTTTAAAAACTGGAAGCAAAGGTAAAACATGAGTGTGCTTCCTGATGCCGGGGCAGTGCTTAGAGAAGTTGTACCGCTGCAGAAAGTGGTTTTTTTTTTTTCCAGATGGTACCCTTGTAGCAGACCCCTGGGACACTGTTCTCTGTTTTCATGCCCATTTTTTTTTTTTTTTTTTTTTTTGTGGTTAGCTTCTCAAACAGACTTTGTCACAGAATCCTCTGTGTTGGATCTGGTCCCTGTGTGTCCTTCCTAGTAGGGCTGACCTGTTGAGCTGCTGCAGCCTTATCCTGGCTAGCAGCCTGTTTGTGATGCTTTGACTTCACTTCTTTTAGAGTGCTGACTGTTTTTCCTAGTTAGGAAATGATGTTTTTTTGTAAGAAGCAAAAAGCCGTTGCCCATGATGTGCATTCCTGAGAAGATGCCTGTATGACTGTCAGAATAAAATAAAAAAGAGTTAATGTTACCCATAAGTAAAGTGTCCTATGTGATCCCTTTTAATCATGGATTGAGCTATATTTATTTAGAACTGTGTTGTGGTTTCTGCTTATGGTTTTAGGGCCTTATATGAGGTCTGCCAAACCTGCTATTTCTTAATCTTTTGATGTTTGTTAGAGCTGAGTGTGTAAATCCAAGGAGACTGAGGGCAAGCTGAGTTATTGGAGGCAGTGCCTTCAATACAAATACTGTTGCTTCCTTTGTTTCCTGGGAAGGGAGCAGTCTATCTCTGAGTCTGTGTGTACAGATGAAGCACACAGGAGGCTTTCAAGAACTGAAGGACTCCGTCATATTGTAACAAAACTGTTCCATCTTAACAAGGGTAAAGTAATAATTGGCTCAGACAGCAGTGTGCATGCATATTTATAGGCCACTTTTTGGCCTTGTAGAATACTGTAAAGGCCGTGCTTCATTTTCTGTGCAATCATGTGTAAATATGTTTCTGAAAAAGGATTGGCTGCAACCTGATTATTTTTTAACATAGCCATAGCTGATACTTCAAATTTGTCTGAGTTGTATTAATTTGCTTTTAATTGACCAGACATCAGATTTGTTTTTAAAAAAAATACGATTGTTTTAAATGCAGATTTGCATTTCTAGAATGACTGGGAAGTGGGTAGCAAGGTAATGTGGTTATGGCTCTATTGATCCTTAGCAGAATTCTTAAAATGTTTCTTTACTACCTAAGATATAATAGGTAAGATGTTATAGGAAAACATCATGACTTTGTTTGCTGATGCTCTTTAGGCAACCTCATGTGTTCAGCATAATAAACTGGAAAATTTTGAACAGTGACATTAGTTTTAAGCACTGTGTTTCTGCATATATGTGGGATGTAAATACAATGGTTAGAAGTGATGCTTTCTGAAGCACAGAGCTTTACTGTGGGTTTCTTTTTACCTTGGTAAGGACATGTTTGCAGTGCCAGTTGCAGGTTACATTCATGTGTAAATCAAATGTTGCTGTATGAATGATTAGGAAATTTCGCTGTAAACAAGATCTTTTCTGTCTAATCCTTTTCAATCCACAGTGAGCCTAGGATCTTACTTTCTGTCCCTGACAGACTGGTGTCACTGTCCTAACAAGGGAGCTGGAGGTCATGAGAAGTGAGATAATCCAAGGCTTGGAGTCTAGACTAGAATGACAGATGCCACTAGGCTGGAGAACGAGTGAGGTTCAGCCCAAGCTGAACAAGACCTTTCCCATGGAGAGGCAATGCTGAATTTAAGATATGTGGGATAAATAGTAATCTTCCTTCCTGATCTATGGTGGTGGGAAAAACACCTGCCTGTTTTTGAGGAATTGTTGTAGGAAATGGGCAAGAAATGAAATCTTTCCTTGTCCATTGAAGTCCTTGTGGCCTGTTGAGTCATCCTTTGTATCCACTCTTAACCTCATATCCACGGCTTTTTGGAAGTGGTGGTAGTTTTTGGAGAAATCTCCTTTTATCTCTGTGTAGTAAGTTATTTGTAGCTCTTTGTTCTGCAGAGGCTGCTCTGAGAGCTGTAAATACTCAGAATAGTCTCATAGTTCTCCAAACCCTACTCAGAACTATGGTGGATTAATATTACTTGTGGGTAAAGGGAATGTAGAGTATTTCCACCATCAGCTGATTTAAATGGAGCTGTTAACAGTCTTGTTCAGCTGATGTGTTTGATACAGGTTTGTGGAGACTCACAGGGAGGCCTAGATTGCTCAGACCCGCAAGCAGAATTCTTCAAAAGCTGATGATGTGACCAAAAGCAGTGGATTCCTGTGTGCTGCAGTCATGAGTTACTGCAGGACATCTGTGGAAATTTGGTTGCACCTCTGCTTGTGATGGTACTGTAGGACAGACTTCTCTGGTATCCATACTACACCACTGGGGCATTTCCTCTTCAAGCCCAAGTTAGTTCCACTGAGTTCTTGTCAAGCATCTGAAGTAACTAAACTGCACTATGCTCTTAATTGATTAAAGTGTATTTTTAAATGAATTCTAAGATGCTTTTGGAAGGTATGATCCTATCTGTTAATAAGATTATATTCAGTGTTGCTCTCTGTGTCAGTGCAGCTAATCAAAACTCATGTATCTGTGCCAAATGTAATTAGACTTAGAGAGAGTATTTAAATGATAAGAACATACCTCTCCCCTATGCCCAGCTGAAGTAAGTTTGTATAGCTTGCATCAAAAAGAAAGTGCTTTACTGGGCTATTGTGTACCAGCAACTGTGCTTGCAAAGAAGCCAGACAGAGAGGCAGCGTGCTGAGAGGAGCCTAGTGTAAATAACATGAAGAAACAGACTGATTTATATCAAAACAGACTACTAGGAGCATAAGGGGTTAATCACTTTTGAACTATTGGTGGGTCTAAGCATGCTTGCTTCTGGCATAGCTTACATTTGAAGATGCAAGAGACAGAAGGGATTTTTAAGATTGTGAAGTCATGCTCCTGTTAAGCATTTAAATTTTCAGTGAGAGCTTTTAGTGAGTGGCTGAATCTCTCTTCAACATCAGGGAAGCTTCTATACTTTTATCTGCGTAGGACTGGAGCCTGTTGCTATCTCACTTTAAATATCTATGGTTTGACATATTTCTTGACAACACGCTTATTAATTTTCTTTGGGGACTTTGGGTTGATAATGGAAAAAACCCTAAGCAGTGAAACTACACTGGGTATTTTCTGCTTTTGATACGCTATATATAAATGTTTTTAGGTAATGCATCTCTTTTTTTTGGATTGGTGCTTGACTGAGGAAGGTGTAAAATGAGTGACAGTGTGCAGCCCTTCTGTGGAAGCTTTAGGACTGAGTGTGGTTATAGAGCATTACCTGAGGTAGGAAGAAGTTGTGCTGCACTCAGGAGGAAGAAATGGAATTACTTAATAGAACATCTTTGTTTGTGTTTTTAAGACTGAATACTTGACCAGTATTTTCCAGTTTCTGTGGGAAGTAGAAATACTGCCTGTGGAGCAATTGAGGTTGGGAGTGAAGTAGTTTGGACAGTGAAACTGTAGTGGGTGTTGGAAAAAAACGTGGAGCTGGTCAGACAAGTTCAGTTCTCATTTCAATTTAATTTTTACTGGAAAAAGATACTCCATGCTGCAACATCTCAGCAGCCTAGAATAGCTTATTTTCCTTATCCTGGTTTATCAGTGTGATTGTATTCTCATAGCTTCATTCACCTTGTACCACGAATTTTCTCTCTGAAATGCATTTTCTTTCTGACTGCCTCACTCCTCATTATGTACTCGGCTCAAATTGTGCTCCTGAACACCGATGCAAGGTCTTATTTTGAATCAGTTGGCATGTCCTTAATTTTCATAAGGACATGTGGGCTGACGTACTTGATGTGACTATTTGATGATATAATTATAAAGCAGAGAATTCATTCTAGCTTTAGAATAAATACATGATGGTAGATAGGTGGATTTAATGCTACTGAGGTTTTAAAAAATATTAGTATAATCCTTTCTGAGTAGGTGAGCTGTTAAAAGCCCATAGTACAGTATGGGAATAATTTTCTTCAGAGGAATGTATCTGATTCTATTCACACAGAAAATTAATAGCTTGAAAATACAGGAAAAAAAATGCTGGAGAGCAAATTGATTCCTGTATAACTGGAGGAGACTTTCACTCAAATTCTATTCCTGTTTCTGCAGGATCTCTAAGTCTGTGTGTAGAAGTCTATGGTAAGGATATTTTGATATTCTGTTCTATGTAGTTTTTAAACCATTCTCCTCTAATAAAATTACTCTCTGTTCCTTTTTGTAAGGTTCATGTGTGTGAGGGAACCAAGTAGGGTTTTGTGAAAGCTGTTATCTCCTAAATTTTACAGTGCTTCTGTAGAAATTCATCATACCTGTGACATAAGCAGGCAGATTTTTTAATCAAACGTGTGGAAAAATGGATTGGAAGAAGTAAATATTGTAGAACAATATGTTTGTCATAGGTTGGTGTTTGCTGTGTGTTTTCTGTTTTTCAAAGTGCCTTTGTTGAGAAGGTATTATTTAATGTTGGGGGAGGGAGGCTTTTAAATAAGTTAACTATCCATGCATTGTGAATATTAACAGCAGAGACTGATGGTGAAATGTGCACTGATTAAAAATCCCTCTCTAAGCAGCCTGGATACACTCTAAGGCTAACTTAACCCTCCTTGTATATTAAATACAAGGCACTCAAATACACTTGTTTTCACAGTCTTCATTTTTCACTTTTTTTTTTTTTTTTTTTTTAAACCTGCCCTCCGTTTTCCAGGTGTTCCTGAGGTCACTGACATTTCTTCTCAAAAGGTGTTGAGAGAAGGGTATGGCTGCAGCCTGAGTGCTGTAATAAGACAGTGGGCAGAGCATGAGATAGCCAGATACTCAAGATGTAACATGAATGTGTGTCTGTTGGAAATGCCCTGCAGGGATACAGCTATTGTATTCCCTGCAACTTGCTGTCAAGCAAATTTGACTGATAAAAAAGGGGAACCAGCCAAGCCCTAGTTATCCTGTTATGTTTGCATGCCATGCAACATCAGCACAAGGCATGCAAACCATATAACCAGTAAGTATGTAGTAAATACCAATAGAGTGATGATTGTGGATGGGCAAAACTGAGTGCTGAGTTTAATTAGAATTATTTTAAATATCTCTGGTAGAATTTCAGCTATCTTCTAGATAGTTGCTTTAGTGTTGTCCTGTGGGCAGAAGTGTCTAATCTTATCATCTGATAAGGTGCACAGCATGAACTTTCATGGTGTTTAAGTTTCCAGGAGGTCTTACAAATAAGTATTAACAAGTTTGATAGATCTTGCTATTAGTTTTTTATTTGAATATGATGTAATCTTCTTACTGAATGATGGTAGCGTCTTTTTGACTGAATTAACCACTTTGTTGGATTTGAATATGTAATATCTTATGCATCTTCAGAACCAGTTTTGTATTTGAAGGGAGTAGGGTCTTGTGTTTTCTGTTGGTTTCCTTGGACTTGAATGCTTGGCCTGTCAGGATGGGAAGGCAGTTCTGTTGAGGGCAGAAAGCCTCTTCATCTGCTGCAAATGCTTTTGCTTGGAATGAGGTCTCAATGGGGTTATAAACCCCTCTGCTTCTGGTACGTGTTGCTGTCTAGAGGGTAACATGGGAAGGGATCTTGCAAGCCTGGATACTTTCTGCAGTTTCTCTCATATTTCCCAGGCATCCAGAGCTGTTATGTGAAGGCTGCTAAAGGGAATATCCTTCTCCACTCTTCTTGGCTTACTGCAATATCAGTTAGAATGTACAGATTCCTGTCAAAGACACGTTTTACATGCTCTTAGGTTACTTTGGGCCTTTGGAAGCAAAGGGGAGTCTTTGGATAGCTTCCAGAAATGCTTTGTTGATACGTGTATAATTGGTGTAATCTGTGAAGCAAAAGTTGGCCATCAATGTGAAAATGCTGTATCTTGTACTTTCATATTGTTTCTTTGTAGTGCTAGACCTTAAAAAGGCTTTTAGTGTGATAGAGTCACTTTAGCAACAAGAGGGTACCTTTGTGAAAGGGTGCTGGCAGGGCATTGCTGTTAAAACTATGAGCTAATGGGGGCTAATATTTAAACTGTCTTAGTTCTCCAACATCATACTTTTCTGAAGCTGGGGTAGCATCTCAATTATGAAGATGGTAGATGGTTTGATCTACCATCTACCAATCAATCAGGTTGGATTGAAGACCTAGATGGTACTGTGCTGGTCTGTACAACAGCACTGTCTTAAAGTTCCTTCTGAAACCCTGAAAGCTGTGAAAATGGAGCACAGCTTAATTGGAAATAATGACTTAAAATCAGACTGTGTGTTGTGCAGTGCACAAGTCTGTTAATCGTGGGAGTGACTTGAAGAATGACAAAGTTTGACTACCTGGTTAAAAGGGGAAAAGATGAGAGAATGGAAGATGCAAAATTCTGTTATGTTGGCTTAAGTGCCAATGTGTAGGGAGCTTAGTGCATGTATTGATATTTTTATTTTCCTTCTGTGGTTTAAAAGTTTGATGAACCTTAGTTCAGGAAAAAAGAGATTAAAAATGTGGTTGGTTACTTTGAAGTGTGAACCTGTTTCAAGAAAGAGCATGGATTTTTGCCAGTAACTCACCTAAAGCCTTGAATGGGATCATGTCATCTTCAGATGCTTGGATTAATTTGGAGTCTGGAACTAAACAATCTCTGAGATCCATCAATCAGTAAGCACTTTGAGTATTTGCTTTTAGACTCACATCATACTCTCAAAATGGTGCTTTTTTAGAAGTCACCTGTTGTCAGTCGCTTCCATTTTAAAAGAGTAATTTGTATTTAATTTTAAAATTCAGCTTGTGAGGTATCTTGTAAGTTGTAAATACAAATATTTGTGATATGCCTGTGTTTGTGAAAGATGAATAGTTACAATGGTTAAATATTTTTTGTGACTCCACAACCACTCAGTTTAGGAAATAGCTAAAGCCATGGACTGTGAGTTAGTCAAATACTTCAGTGTCTGTTGTAAACATGCATGAACCTTGATGTACTGAAGGAGCAGATTCAGAAATCAGTTGCATTTCTTGATGCTTTAGGAGTGTACGTACACTTCCAATGAGCTGAAAAGTTCATTAAAGAAACCTTTAAAAGAAACCCCAAAACAATAACTAACCTGAAATATTAAATACATAGGGAACTAAACATGGGATTTGAAATGCTTTGTAGGGAAGATGGTACATTGCTGCGGGATTAACTGTAAGCAAAAATGGGCTTTGCTGTGCAGCTTCATCAGTGTTTCTGGTCACCTTGACTCATTCCTTTCAGTGGACAAAAAGGATGAAGGAGTCATGTATGCAGGTGATGCGTAGATTTTATGGCTGATAAGTCTCAGTACATGAACTGTAAAAATACAAGACTTAGATGTGCTTGGCTTCCTAAAAAATTGTAGTGAGAATTAGCATTAAGTGTTACAGAAAAAAAAATTGAATGTTTTTTCAACCATGCCACTGCAGCAGTTGCAGGAGAAGGATGGTTGTAAAACTTTTTGTACTTTGCATACCCTGCTTTTTTTGTACTTTCTTGGTGTTTGCTCACATGCATTTTGTTTTGTTTTTGTGAATTTAGTCAAATATTGAGACAGTAGATGTATTGTCAAGACTAGGCAGCTAAAATGTTTTGTGGATATGATGACAGGAACCCAGTCTGAAGAATGAGGATCTGTATTTCCGCTTAACTTCAAAGTCAGTGTAAATGAATGTGCCTTTTATAAACAGGATAATTTAATTTTTTCCCACTGGCGTTGATAAATTTATTATTTCCCTGGACTGGGCAGTGGTTTTCAGTTTGTTGATGGTGCAGTGCCATCTAGTGACTGCTGACATGGATGTGGGGAGAACTTGTCAAAGAAAAACTTCCGAAGAGCTTCTGGAGTAGGTTTCCAGATCAGGTGGTTCACAACTGCAGAAATGCTGCTTTATGGAAAGTTGAGTAAGTTGAGTTGTGAACTCCTGTATCTTGAGAGGGGAACTCTGTGAAAAATGCTCTTTGTGTGAGAGTGGTTGGAGATTGTATCAATTGTTCAAGAAGAGGATGGCTTTCTTACACAGCCAGACACAAATCTGGCACTTGCAAAATTTTTCTTTTCAGTTAGCAAATTAATTACCTTAAGATCTATGGGATATTTTTTTCCTAAATGCTGTCACAGTCTTTAGTTGAAGGTAACTCATATTTTTCTTTCAATGAAGATAAGCATTTAAACAGTATAGGTATGTATTTTTTTCTGTTTCTTTGCAGCTTGATCACATATTATCACCTCCGCCTATGCCTTTCCGAAAATCCAGTAGTCCTGAAGTGTCTTCTGGCCTTGGAAGGTCTCCTAAATTTAAGAGGCAGCTGAGTGAAGATGGGAGACAGCTCAGAAGAGGAAGCCTTGGAGGAGCTCTGACTGGTGAGTTTGGGACATCTGTAGTGTCACCTGGATTAGCATTTGTGGAGCTGATGGCACCTTGACCCCTGGGGCTGAACTCTTTGGGGGAGTTGTGAGCTCCATCTGGAGTTTCCATAAGTCTCTTCCACGTGGGTTCCCTGACTGTTAGTGAGATGAGTCATGTTTGAGGTTCTGCCTCTAGGGGCTGCTGGTAACTGGCCAAGTACAGCCTGAAAATCCACCCCTGTTTTCATGACTGTGGCATTTATCTTGCTGACTTGTGTGCATCCATCCATGGGATCACCTATATCTTGTTTCCTCAAGGAACTGAAGTGCATGGATGGTGCCTTTAGACTAGATTTCCTTAAAGGAAATGCAATGTGGCATCATTTATGTAGTGGAGTACTCACAGGGGAGGAACAGCATTACCAACTAGCCACAAGCTGTGGACTGCAGCTTCTCCTCTGTGGAGCCATGCAGAGGTGGCAGGATGCTTGAAGAGGACCCAGGCCCTCCCTGCCCTGGTAGCATCTTCTAGATACTGGGTGCTGGTACTGTGACTGTGTGCTGGTACCTCTCTGGCAGTGATGGTCACTGAAGGGTGATTGGTTTTGATTGTGGAGCAAAGTGAATATAAAAAAATAGGGACTTTGTTTATTTCAAGAAAAATAATTTTTAAATTCACTAGAATTTGTACTAGTATGTTCCCAAAGTGCATAATGGCTAATAGTTAGAGGAATGTGTTGTACTTGTTGAGAGAGACAAAAGATTTCAGTAAATTTCCTGGAAGGTAGATATTTCACAGAATAACAGAACATGCTGAGTTGGAAGGGACCCACAAGGATTGTAAAATCCAGCTCCTGGCCCTGCACAGCACCATCCCCAGGAGTCACAGCATGTACCTGAGAACATCATGCAAACACACCTTGTACTGTGTCAAGATTGGTGCTGTGACCACTTTCCTGGGGAGCCTGTTCCAGTGCCTGACCTCCCCTGGGTGAAGAACCTTTTGCTGGTACCCAGCCTAAACCTCTCCTGTTTCAGCTTCAGGCTGTTCCCTCAGGTCCTGTCACTGCTCAGCAGACATGAGAGATCAGTGGCTGCCCCTCCTCTTCCCCTCATGAGGAAGTTGTTTTATCTGCCTGAGTGATGGTGATTAATACTAGAATCAAGTACATGAAATTTAGGTTAGAGGGAGTTGAAATGGTGTTTACTTGAGATAGGACTGTCCTCTGTCTCTCAATGCTGTGAATTGTTCAGAGTTGTTTTCACTTGGGGTTGAAAAAGAGTCCCACAGTGGATTGAGCTGGCTCCTCTGCAGTAAATGTCTGGAAAGTACTTAGAGAGTATTTGCTTTTCTCACTTCTGTCCTATCCCTTTCCCTAACCTTTTCATGGAAGAGGCTCCAAGAAGTTATAGCAATACCTGTCTTTGTATTCACCACCTTAAAATCACTCACATGGCTTCTGGTAAATAACAAATGATTTTGTCTTAACGAACCTAAAGAACTTAAAAAATAAAAGTGTCTCACACTTTATGTGAAGGAAAAACATATGCTGCTTACAAGGATTTCTTGTATCACACCATCACATAATTGTTGCTCTGCTTTTTAGTGTCACTAGTGTAAGATCTGTCATTTCCCTTGGAACTTCATTTTTATTGTGAGTTATTATGAAGCTTTCAGAAGCAGTGTAAGAGTATTTTTGATCCATAGGGGTTTTCATGAAAAATAAGTGACCTGCAGCAGACAAGTGTCACTTGTGGTGCTCATTTCAGTAAACTCTCTGGCAACTCTGGTGTGTTACAACTCTGGAAGCTTGTAGTGTACACCAAAGTACTGTTTTACTGAGATTAAAAACAGTCAGCACAGTTATTTTTCAGCAGGAGCTGGTGTGGTTTTTAAATTTTGTTTTTGTCTAACTTTAAAGTGGAGTGGTTGTCTTTAAAAACTATTCTTTAATAAGGCCATATAAGCTGTGCAGATAAAGAGGAAGAAGACAGCCTAATCAAAAACAAGCAGCAATTGTGCTCTGCTGCCATAGTCTCTAGTCTTTATGCTTGAATTATTGCTTGAGGCCTTTATAGAGGGAAATGGATATGCTTTTTGTCTGCATGCAATATGTTGTGCAGGGCTTAATATCAGGATTTGGGAATATAGTGTGCAACGATGTTAAACTGCTTTAATGCACTTTAAATGAACCTGAATACCCTAGGGCTTTGGTATCTTAAAATAATTTCAATATCTTAATAGCTTTCATGATACTGATTAAATTAATCAAACTCATTCTGATGACAGAAAGTTCTTTGCATTCTTTGGGATTTTTAAAAAACTGCTTTAAAGAAACCACTGCAGATAGAGAACTAATTCATAGAATTGTTTCAAATGTTCAGTAATCTAAAATTAATAATTTCAGTGTTGTCTTGGTCATGTATTTATGTACCTTTTTTAACATACTGAAGTTTTGGGTTTTTTTTGGATTTCTTTAATGCTTAAGAGTGGTTTGCTACTCTGGTTTGAAACTATAAGAAGCACAGTGTCTTTAAAAAAAAAGGAGGAAGTGGGGCATAAGAAATCCTTAGTTTAAAATGGTGAGCTATCCATGTAAGGGGTAAATACTATGCTGCGTATTCCCTCCCAAATTTCTATTTAAGTCTTAATGTTTTTGAAAAAATATTCCTGGTTCATAGAGGGGGAAAAATATTTGGAGGCCTGTAATTCGAGAAAGTACTTGATCTTTAATATCACTATTACTGGTTACTGTCTTCCCTTATTCTTTCTTCTCTTTTGTTACTTGTAATACACCTTTAAGTGTTACCTTAACAGCGGGTATCAGTTCATTGGAAAATAGTTTGGAAAAGTATTTTTGAAATTATTTACAGTTCAGTCTTTGCCTCTATTATTAAAAAATGTGCAACTCCTAAAATACAGTGGGTGGGAGTAAGTGAAGCGTGAGACAAGACTCCTAGCTTGGAAATTTGCAGAATATTCTTGTGCTGATGTGTTGCCCACTCCAAATGTTAGAAGGGTAAATTGCACTTTTTATTTTACTCTCCTTTTCCTTTGTCTATTAAAAACATAGTGTTATTGAGCCATAGAGCAATAAGCAGTATTAACAATGAAAACAAAACAAAATTTATTTGTTTCTATAAAACAGAATAGTTCAATTCCCCAAGGGCTGAATACTAATAGAGGTAAATAGATAGGGCTTTTGTCTCTGGGAATAGATCCCAAATAAATGAGTTGATTGAGCTTTACAAGAGGGAATAGTGCTATGCAGAACATATGAGAAGAAATAAAATCTATATTGTTGCAGTATATTGAATGAGACTTGCAAAACCTGAAAGATTACAGTTACTGAGAAGTTACTATACTGAATTGGCTGAAGTAAATTAAAAAACTCTTTATATATGAAAACGAGAAAAATTGAGAAGGATATACTGGGTCATCAGTAGATCATAATGTACTGATCATGATGATCAGGGGGAAGAGGGCTGGAAACCTGCAGAGGAGGGATAGAAACTGAAATTATTTTTGAGACAGCTTCAAGGAAACTACAGCCAAATGTTTTTTCCCTGAGTTGCACAGTTTAAAGCAATCCAGCAACCACATGTTTTCAGTGACAAGCAAAGAATGCTTTTCAAAGTAGAAGAAAAAATGAAATCAATGCTTTTGAGAATCAATCTACTATGGCATTCTGTTGAGAATTCCTACACAGCCACTGATTAAAATTTGTCCAATAAAAAAAAAAGAATGGTGGTTCATGGAGACACCTGGAGACACCATATATTTTGGAAAACCCCCTTCAATATAATTGTTGCAACAGTATTGCTTTCCTTAATTTTCATTGCCAAGGAGGAAGACTTTGGGAAAAACAGAGTCTAAGTTTGGAATGAAAATAACATGTGGCCTGCTATTAGTCTAGCAAATCTGTCATAGTAGTTCTTGTTGTGAACTGCCAACAGTCCTGTTTAATAGAAAGACAAGATGAAAAATAATATTTATAACTGTGGTTGCTAAACATAAGCATTAATTCATGAGATAAAACAATCTCAGAGTAGAAGAGCTTTAATAGAACTTATGGCCAATTCATCTTTTAATTTGGAAGGTCATGTTTCCAACAGGCTATAAAGTTTTGGGTAACATGGTCACTTTACGCTGTAATCAGTATTTGCCTTTTTCTCTTCTGCTGTGTCCTAACTTCCATCCTGCTCCAGATTTCCCCCTTCCCTGCATGAACACATGCCCATAACAGTGCTTGCCTCACTCTTTTTCTGAGAAGTAAACTGGACTTTTAAAAGTTCTGCTCGTGCCACAGGAAGTGTAAGACACAATCCTTGCCCAGGCTGTTGAACTGCAGGATAAGCCCTGTCACAAAGCTGAGCTGTAGCTGCTTGTTTCATACCCCTAGGTCAGACAGAGAGAAGAAAGAGGATTGCTTCAGAGAAATACTGGTGCCCTCTGGGTGCAGGGGCACTGGTGGTGTGCTAGACAGAATGGAGAGGAAAGTATGGCTGGGTGAGATCAGCTCTGTTATTCCTGGGACAATAGACATCTGTTTAATACACATGTATTTAAATGCCTCTTGCTGTAGCCTTAGATTGCCTTCTTAAGGATTTCTAATGGTACACAGACTGGGACTTTAAAACTTGTTTTGAATCAGGAGAAAAGATGTTTAATTAAAAAGCTGCTTTTCTGTGGTGGCTGGTTTTCTTGATCTCCACAAACTTCAAAGGGCTGTCTATAGTCAGAGGGTTTTTGGCTTAAATTGTCTACAGATTTTAGTTTGCTGTGTTCAGAGATGCTTAAATCGAATCCATAGCAGAAGGTAATGTGAAAGGATGAGAAATTAAATGAGCTTTTACTGTGGAGTGGGTTAACCTAGCAAATCACTTGGACAAGCAAGACAAATTGCCCTTACTTTCATGTCCCACTGCTGCTCCTGACTTTGCCCTGAGATGGGCAGTGCAGCCCTGTTCTGTCTTCTTAGTTGTGTGCAGCATTTGGAGATTACAATCTCCCTTTCTACTTCTGAGAGATATGAGATTGTATTTCTGGGAAGAGATCATATTTTGCAGAGTGCTGCAGCCAACTCAGTTGTTTCTATACTGTACTGATAAGCTCTGCTGTTACATATAAAGAAAAAAATGCACTTTAGCTACCTATAGTTTGAACTTCTTATCTCACCTACTGTTATCTTATCAATAACTACTTGGAAAAGACTTCCTGGTGGGCTAATTGTGTCTGACTGTGGTAGGGCTGTAATCTGCTAGGCTCATATTGATCTTACATAAGTACAGATAACATTATACATATTAATTTCATTTTATAGAATCTTTAATTCAAGGATGCTAAAGCACTCTACATTGGTAAAATCACTTCATGTTCTTCCGATCATATGTTGTCTACAGATCATGAAGAGCTAAAACCAAAAAAACTTTTGATTTATATATTTTTTCTTTAATGTTCTTGCTTTGATCAGCTTTCCACCTCTGAGTCATCAGTCATCCAAATGTGCTCAGCAATTGTTGTTATTCCCGTATAATTAATCTATGGTTGATTTGAAATGAATTTGGGAATTCTCAGTCTGTTTTTTGCTTCAGCGATTCATCACTCTGCTAACACTAATTAGCAGAAAGATCAACAGCTTTATGGACCATGAAAAACAAGCTGTTCTCTTATCCATGGGTTGGCATGTGCTGGCAGGACTTGGAAGAGGAGGTTTTCCCCATTTATACAGAGGAGCAATTGGCAGTAGCAGAATTTTCACAAATATTGGGTTATATAAATTATCATTAATATTGGTGGAAATGGAGATTAGCTCATTAAATGTTACAGTGTCAACTATTTGGTACAACTTGGTGAGTGGGGAAAACGGAACTTGTACTATCATGTGACTTGTACCTTGAAACCTCTTTGGGAATGGGACCTTCCCATAATATACAACTGCTTGTCATACT
This sequence comes from Trochalopteron elliotii, assembly GCA_024734555.1. NCBI lineage: Eukaryota > Metazoa > Chordata > Aves > Passeriformes > Leiothrichidae > Trochalopteron > Trochalopteron elliotii. Next base: position 1,061,090 of record JANPWX010019802.1, read on the forward strand.
GATGATGTGATTAGTTTAATGGCAACATTCAAAAAAAGGGTTATTTCTATTAATGATGGCCTCTTGGTGTAGATAAGAGGAAGTGTTCTGTATTTCCTGTGTACATAATCACAATTTCTTCCTGTTATGGAAGGAAATATGCATATTTTACACCAGGAATATATGAATACAATACATGATTTCAACACTCCATAAAAAGCCCTGTGATTTCATAGCTGTCTCTGAGGATGCAGCTTGGTGGACTCTGTTGGCCTGTCCCCACCCCCAGAAGCTGGAGCTGTAGGATGAGGGGTAAGAATGACTGCCAGTGCCAAAGCTCTATCAGATGTGCCTTTTAATAAGAAATTTTACTTCCTGCATATACGAGCAGAGGTATTTCAGAATGACCTTTTTTGTGATGTCAGGATTGGAGGTAGCCAGTTCAGAAAGCCTTTCCAGCTGCAGCTGCCTGAGGGCTGTCCCCAGCAGCAGCAGAGGGAGAATCAGAGCCCAGCACGGGTGCTGACACCAAAGATGCTTCTTTCATTCATTGCCTACCCAGAGCATATCTGGCAGTCTTTTCAATTGACTTCCTCAGAGGTTTCCTTACAGCATGATGCCAGGTGTTAAACTTATTCCAGAATTAGTAGAAAGAGATGGAAGCAATCTATTCTATAATTACATAGCTGAGGAAATGTGGTGTGGAGGGGTTTTTTTTGTTTTTTTTTAATGCATTCAGTACAAAGCTGTCTTCTCCAGATGAAGTAAATATATTCTGCTATGAAATATGCATTTTTAGATGGTTCTTGGTGCGCTGGTGTTTGAGATGACATTAGGTTATATTTGTCATTGTCAGTTACCTTCATCATTTAAGGCTTCAATCAGCCTGCAGAGTGGAGTTGATTTTTACTTCCCTGTGCACCTAGCAAGATAATTTCCATATTCTTTGACATGTCTGGAGTCTGCACCATGTAATAGACTGAGATGAGAACAGAAGATATTGTATTCCTGTCTCATTATTTTGCCTTTAACTCCTCGATTGCTGCTTAATCGTGCTTGTATCATCAGAACATGAGAAGTTGATTGTTGTTGAGATCAAAGCAAACTGTAGCAGTAGACTGCCTAATTAGCAGATATGTTTGCAAGCTGCCAGTTTTGAAGGAGGGACAAGTAGAGTTTAACCCTCTTTGGGACACTTATAAAAGCAGTTTGAAAATTTTAAAGAGTCATTTGTCATAGTGGAAAAACAAAAAGTGGAAAAAATCAATATTCATGTTAAATTTCTGGAGTTTGAATTGTAGCTCCTTAAGAAGTATCCTAAGAGATGTTGAATTAGCTGGCTCAAGTATGCTTAGCAGTGTAACTGTTGAAGCACAGATGAAAGAACTTGCCTGGACTTAGCTATATGCTTGTGTTTAATCAGCTGATTAACTAAATCTGAGGTCTGTGAGGCTGCAGTCCTGTTGTTTCTAGTACCTGAGCTCATTATTGCCAAACTGACTGCAGCATATTTATAAATGAACTATAATTGCCCATCCAAAACACATGATCTCTACTCCTAGAGGCTTAAGTCTTCCTGTTTTTTCCCCTGTGGTCTCTCTCCAGTGGATGTTGTAAAGCAAATGGCTTGACCACATACTTGCTTTCTGCAAGTCCGTTGCTTTAGCATAAATTGAATGTACAGATAAAGAAATAATTGAGAAGAGGGAAAAACCACTTCCTGTACTTAATCCTTAGAATGAGGGTTGACAGCTTGAGTAGAAAAATCTATAGATGTTTTTCAATGAAAACAGGAGCAGGATTTTCTATTGGGAAACTTTACCTTTTGAAAAATTACTATAAGCATGTAGTGATTTAATTATGGGGCATAACAGCATATACATGAGACAAAAGAGGGGGTCAAGTGGGTACTGTAGAGAAGATAGCATGTTAACACATCATTTCATGTTTGTCTTAATGTCAGTTATGAGTTGCTGGGCATGTTCTTTATAGTCAAATGGGAGATGTTTGTTTCTTGACATAAATTCTGTCAGCAAAACCCCAGATGCTGAGCTGGTGGAGAGTTGTGATTTAAGAGTATTGGCCACTGATTGAAGCAGCTGTTCACGTAATGTTTGAACTGAACAACAGTGAATTTTTGAGGTCCTTTGTGTTTTAGGTACAGTTTTGTTGTAAGTCTGCCAGTATCAGCTGTCTCTAATCTCTTGGTGTTCAGGATTCTTGTTTTTGCAAATTTGACTATATGTGGAAAGGAACTCTCTCATTATCACTTGCATGTAGTTTAGTGTGTTTTTTGTGTGCAGTGTGAATCTTAAATTATTTGTTTTTCCTACTTTTAACAGAGTTACAGAACTGGACCTTGAAATTTTTCTAGAGCAGGTGTAAGCTGTAAAAAAGGATGAAAGGGATGCCTGATAATATAACTGTATATTATGTTTGTGTTACAGAATGGACTGGCAGTTTGTAAGTTTTGAAACTGTATGTTAGAATTATGGGAAGAAGACCTATTTGTTGCTAAGATAAAGAAAAGGAAGCAGTAGAGTGTTCTATCTCAGAGTTCACTGATAAATATTTCCAACTAATTATTTTGCTGAGTAGCACTTCAGTAGAGTTGAGGTAAGGAAGTAGTGTCGTGAACGACAACTTCAACCTGCAGGGTGTTTTTATCATGTAGTTATTGTTGTCACTGGTTGGCTAACAATGCTATTGAGTTAGGTATTTTTGGTATGGAAAACTTAAAAAAAACCCAACCAGACAAATTGAACTGAAAACCCCAAACCTGTCCTTATCCTCCAAATCTAATGAAAGGTTAGGGAGATTTGCTGGTGATCTCAAATGCATTTCAATTACTATATTGCTGTCACAGTACTTCAGTAATAGATTGCAAATAGTCAATATAACTTCAGTGAGTATCTGTTAGCAAAGGAACTCTGAGTAATTTCCTTATCAGCAAAATTTTGCACTGTCTTTTAAATGACTTTCAGTCATTTAAAGAGAGTTTTGTTCGAAGCATGAACCATTATTTCTGGGATATGATGACTTATTCCTGGTGATTGATTTATAAACAGGCTTGATTCTGCATGCCTTTGTAGTTAAGGGAGGCTTCATTTTTCTTTATATATATATAAATGTATTTTTGGATACAGATCTAAGCCTTCATCCTGCTAGTTTGTAGTCCACAACTGGGTGTGTCCTTTTCCAGTTCCAATTCTGCCAATACTGGTGAAATATTAAGGTAGGCCATCTGAGGGTTTTTTGTATTTTTTAAGTTCATAATCTCACCCCAAATTTTGTGGTGTTTGGTGGGCCACGTTTATTTCATGTGTTGCCATCCAGAATCATAGAACCGTAGAATATCCTGAGTTGGAAGGAACAACCAAGATCAATGAGTCCAACTCCTTGACCCTGCTCAGGGCAACCCACAGAATCACACCATGTGCCTGAAAGTGCCACTGCTTCTAATTTTAGAATGTGAACCAAATATAGAACATTTTAGGAGATCTATAATACATCAAAAAGTGAAAGAACTATAGTGAGTGTAATAGGATTCTTTTACGAAGACTTCTTCTACAGTAACATAAGAAATTGTGCAATTGAATCAATTGTAATTATAGGCTTACCTGAATAGTGTTATGTTTAGGGGACAAATTGGCTGAAATGAAAATTTCACCTCCTGCACCAGACTGGGAAAGTGTCATTGTTCATTAACTTCAACCATGTGTAGCTGAGTACTGTGCAAAACATGCTCCTTTAAGTTCTGGGCAATAAATAAGACAATATTAAAGTGGTAATTTTTTTTTTTTTTGCATGTTGGTTGTCATTTGAAATTTAAGTAAAACCTGTTGATGCAGCTACAACAGAATAAGGCAAAATATTGAAAAGTTTCCTAGTGATGACTTCAAATCCATCCACTCTTTTACTTTCTGGTTAACAGCTAATGGGAATGTTGGGCTTTAATTCCACCGCCCCTCCCTGCCCCCAGATATGAAAATAGACCCTAAAGTTTGCAGTGTCCCCATCATTTCCTACAGCTGGGATGTCTGCAGGAGTTCAGTTTGAGGCAGTAAAGCTAAGTACCCTAACTTGAACCTGGTAAATACTAAGGTGAGTGTCTGAACCTGGAGTGAGGCTTCACTTATTTGTGGTGGTTAAAGGGGTGGAACTTTGCTTCCAGCTTTGGTCTTCACTTCCTGCTGCTCAGGCAGTTTGTGAGTGGCAGTGGGGTTACCAATAATTTGGTAAAATAATGAAGTTCTTCAGAAAAACCAATGTAGAATTAAGAAGCTAGCATTCTTTATTTGGCCAGATGCACAGGGGAATAGCTTTTCCCAAGGCCATGCATTCTGAGTACAGGGAAGTTCCTGTTTATATACTGTATTTTACACACATTGATTGATTGTCCCAGAATATGATAATCATTTCCCTGAAATCATTAACATATTTTTCCTCCCCTTTATGCATGTGTTCTTCTGTCCTGGGATGGGTCTCTCTGATGGTCCCTGGTGGTTGTAGGTCGTGATGTTCCAGTTGAGCTGTCTGAGTTGGCAGGGCACAGGGACAGGTGAACATGCAGTTCTCCTTCTTACACAGTGGAAATTGTGCAGTTCCATAGGCCAGTGGTTTTTGGACAAGAAGCATTGTGTTAGCTCACCAGGTGTAGACAATTTATCATCTGGTGACAGTGTCTGCTTTGGATATGCTGGGACTGCCATTGCTGCTCTGGTGACATGGTGGCAGGTGGTGGTTTCAGTCTTTTTTCTGTCCACATCAAGACAATAAACCTGTCAATGAACCCAGCTCTTCTGGGGTTTTTTTGTGTTTGGAAATGTGCCAGGGGTAAAAAGAGGGTGCAGTACCCGTCTGTGTTTCTTTTCAGAACATTTTTATGACCCAGGGCACTCTGCAGTGAAGTCCAGTTTTCTCTCCTACTGTGGCTTGTTGCTGTTGCTCTGAGGTAGCTCATGTTCCTAAGACTCCCTAGAAAGAGGTGTGGAGTGAACAACCCACTTGAAACTGTGCTTGGCAAGTCTAACTTGTCCAGATCATACGTTCTTGATATAAGACCAGTTACGTTTTTAAGTAAACCAATGAGGGAGAAGTATCTAGCCTTCTGTATTTTTAAAAAATATTCTGCACTTACATCATAAATACCAGTAGTGGATTTAACAGGATAATTAATTGAAATAAGTATTTCTTGGCCCTTGCCTTAGAAATGTCCAGATGGCAAGAGGCTATTTTGGGAGCTGCTATTTCTCAGCAGCTAACACAAACATATTGATGTTAAGTTCTGGTAAGTCTGTGGTACACTGTAATCATATGCACAGCTTCACTTTGGACTAATTGTGTCTATAGTTGCTGTCAGCCCAAATTCAGATTCTTCCATTTTAGCAAAGTACATGCCTGTCTTCTCTTAGCTGTAGTGTAATAGAAAACTGCTTCTGTTATTTTAACAAAAAATATATTTCTATCAAAAACTTTCAAGATGCTTCTTCTGTATTTATTTTTGCGTGTTGACTGGTTAGAAATCAGACTTTCTAGCAGTGCAATCTACACTATCCTAAGTACTTTTATAAAGGTAAAATCTTACTTGGATGCCAAAACTCTTTTTAATCATATGCAATTGTTTAATTATCAGAGACAAAGCTATTTCTAAATTGTAACTGAAAATGAAAGATTTGTAGGTATTAATTTGAGCTCTTTTAGTAATTCTCAGCTGTCCTATTATAATATGCATTTGAGAGAGTCAGAGGAAGAAGAGTAGTACTTCAGCAGTAGGAAAGACTTTCCTATTTAGAATGAAGCAAAGCCTGTCTTTTGTGACTGATTGTTTGTGGAAGTTCTATTTTTTGAGTATGTTTTATTCTCTTTGTCCTTATACAAGTAATTTTGTCCTTATACAGTAAGTTGTACAACAAATGCTGAACACAGTAGAAGTAAGAATGAGCAACAGTTCTATTTGGATCTTCAACAAATACTCATTACAAATGAATCTAGATGTACAAGAGGCATGTTCTAGGGGAAGATGCCCCTCAGCTGCAGTGATGTATTACCTATGTTCACCAATGATGATGTAGTACTGTTAAATAATGCTAAATTATTGCCATTACATAGTCATCTTAAACCACTCTACATCAAAATGTGTTTTGATAAATGTGCTGGACTAACAAGGATTGCATTCAGATATGGGGGGGGATGATGTTAGTTCCAGTGCAGCTACTTTAGGCTGTCCTAGTAGCTTCAGGCACAGGAAGGGAAGTAAAGATACCAGCAAAGCTTCCACAGAGGAAGTGGGGGAGGAAATCAACAATGACCATTTTGGAATTGAAGAGGGCAGAAGTAGGGAACCTCTACCAATGGATGACTCAATATCAATAACTTATGAAAGTAATATGAGCATTCCTACCAGTGTGTCAGTGTTACATGCTGCGTATGGGCCAGAATACTGAATTAAGGTGGGAGGGTTGAGGTGGAGTTGAAGCCTTCCTCTCAGTCCCTCATGAATCCCTCATGAATCAGTTCAGTTAAAAAGGAAAGTAGCTGCTTGGAGCGTTAAAGTTGAAGGCAAATATGAACGCAGTATGAAAATGATAATGTATTTTAGCTCAAATTTTTTGTATAGTACTGGCATTGAAATCACATAACCAGGGAAAGTGTGAACATGTATAAATTCAAGGGTTAACAAAGAAAATGTAAAAGCAGTAAAATGCATACAATTATGAATTAAACTATAGCAAGAAAAATGTAGGAGTGCTATAATGTCAAGGAAAGGGGGAGTGGACTGTATGAGGGGATTTTTTAATGTATTTTTTTTATTATTGGAGGAATTGAGGATGAGTTGATGGGCAGGGCATGTTTTATCATGTAGTGGTTTAATGCAATAGGTTAGTGCTGTTCTCAGATAAGAGATTTATCTGTTACCATCTTTTTGTCTAAGGCCTGGCTAATTTTGCTTCCCTAAAAAGTGTATTTACTGTATGCCATTTCTGTATTTAAAAGCCTGTGTACTATGAAAAGAAGAATTGGAGTTCTAGACAGTCTGCTTGCCTTAATTCCAGTATTTTGTGAATACTGTGGTGCCTTCAAGGCTCCTGTTGGTGGTAAAGATGGGAGGAGGGATCATTCCAGCATCACACATGCTCATGATTTCACTGGTAATTTTGATAGTGTTTACTGCCTAATTTAACTTTTCAACAGATACCCTCAACATTATTTTAAATATTTCTTGATGCTAATCCTGTAGGAAGAATGATGAAATATTAAGTGAATTCTTACAGTGATGGTACTGACTTTAGTACTGAGTAAATCCACTCTGCTTTCTTGTCAGTCAGGCGAAATGTTACAGTTCAAGGAAAGGCATAATACAAGATTCTGTTGTTGTGTAGGATTGCATCTCTTCTAGCCTCTGTATCAAGATATCTTAGACTTTCTTTCAGATGTCTGAGCAAGATAAAAACAGAGTAAAATACAGATTACTGTAGAGGACAGATAGTAAGGGTGGCTGTTAGAATGCACTGCACGTCATGAGGTGCAGACAATATTAGCCCTACATGTTTTGGTTCTGGTGCACATTTACAACAAAAAGTAAGTACAAGCATTAATAATAGCAATTGCTTCTCTCATATATATATCTATAATATAATTACTTTCTCCTCCTAGACTGAACTGTCTTGTTACTTTGTCTTGGGGATCCAGATTTAAACAAAACAATGTTAATTTATGTCCTAAATGCCAATGATTGCCTTCCATCTTTTTTCTTGGGAAACTCAAGTGGGATTCATAGGAAGTGAAAATTAGTGCAGTCTGGGAGGGGCCTCAAAACCATTTTGAGACTGGTTTTAACCCCCTGTGTCCTAGTTCTGGCCAGGAAAGAGTATTTTTTTAGGGGTGGGTGTGGTGGTGTGTGCTGTAGTCCTGCTGAGGAGGCTGAGCCTGTTGGATCTTGGGCTGAGCCCAAGAGTTCTGGTCTGCCATGTGCTGTGCTGAGTGGGCAAGGCCAAGACCCAAATGATACCCATTGCCATCTTATCTCACTGCTGAGGAGATAAGGGAAAGGGTCTCTTTCTGTTGCTGCCAAGGAGAAAGGGGTTTCTTTCTGATCCTGGAGAGAGCATGGTGGGTGGAGGGTCTGTCTGCCATTGGTTTTTGTTGTCCTGGACCTGCTGAGCATTTTTGCATGTAAATAATCCTTTCTTTGTGTACATTTTTGTATTATTGCTGTTCATTTTCTTACCTCATTGCTGTTTCCAGTAAATGTCCTTACCTCAATCCTTCATCTCTGCCTTTTGTGTGTCCCACTAGAGTGGGAGAGGAGCGGCTTGCAATTTTCTTTTTTACTGGGAAAACTGATTTGGGGAATACCATTCCTAAACCACAGTACCATATGAGAAAGTGCACTTGTTAACCAAAGAGTGCTGATGTTGCCCAGTTTTACAACAAACTTTAATAGAATGAACCTTTTCTCTTTCTTGAAAGGATCAGGGGAACACTTACTGCTTTTCAAATATTGATTTTTATGAGGATAAATTGCCCTAATATTATTCTACAGTGATGAAGTTAAAAATTATTTAACACAGTTTTCCGGATAGCTTCTAGAGTGGCTTAATACAAAGTTTCTGAAAGAGCTGTGTGTATTGTATGTCTGCTTGACAAAATAGGTATTGCTGAAACATTTTGCTGATGGCTTGTTTGAAGCTGTCTGGATGTTGCTGGAAGTCTGGAAACCTTTGGATCCCAGCACTAGGAAATGTTTGATTTCACCCTTTTCTGAGAACTTCATCTTACCAGTATCTGAGAAGTAGAGTCAAAAAGGAAGGAAAGAAAAAGCATAGACCTCTTTTTATGTAGAAAGCGTTAAAGAAGTAAAACATACCTATTTAAGGGGAAGGTTTGTATAACTTAGTTTTTTTGCAGTCGCTTCTTAATTCTTTTTTTCCTGTACAGATGAGAAAGAATTAACCTTTTGAGATGATAGATATAAAGCTCTCTGACTGCATATATCATGTACATATTTCAGGATTGACATCAATGGAATATCAAAGATATGTATATTGGAATCAATATCTTAAGCTTTTTATGACACCCTTTTACTCGAGGATGATGGGAGCCTATGCAGAAAGGGAACCAAAATTTCATAGAAGGAGGCAGAGAGAGCAGATGGGAAATTAATTTAGGTTTTCCAGTTCTGGGAAATATTATCCTAGATAATTGGGCAAGAAACCACAGCTTTGTTGTGCATTTTTTTTTAGTGTTAGCAAATTAGATGAAAAAATGTTTATGGGTTCCACCTTACCAGTGTAACAAAGAACAATAGCACATTTGGAAGACTGACTGGGAAGTGTTAAAAGGCTATCCTGTGCTGCTGCTTGGGAACTTCTAGCTTCCAAGATAGTCTCTTCCCAGAGACCTCAGCAACTCTCAGTGGATCTACTGTTAAAATAAAGTTATGAGGATGAGGCTTTTGATTTCTTGGCAAACCTGTGCTGATTTACCGGGGTACACATCCTGTGTCAGTATACATAGCCACTGCATGGCTGTCTTGAGATGACAAGATTAATGAAGTGGGGTTTAATAATTTCAGGAAACAAATGTTTAGGCCATGTAGTTTGGAGATGTTTTTCATTTGATCTGTTCAGTCAAGATCTTGCATTGTGTTTTTGAGCTGCGATTTGATTAAAAATAAAAAGTCCTCTGAATTGTTGCTTTGCATTAGCTTGTTGGTCTTCTAAGAGAAGTCAGTTGCTTTTGGTAATGTCTCACTTTTGCATAGTTTGCAGGGATAAGTAAGAACTTAAGGTGGACGTATTGCCAAGACCAGTTATGTGGCCTATTGTCCTCTTTCTTGATAGTGGCTGAAAGTAAGCAGAAATTAACAGTATTGGTACATACTTGTCATCTTAGTACAATTCCCTGAATCTTCTCCTTGCTGCTAGTTGTAGCTCAGGCTTTGTGAGCTGGAGATGTTTTCTGCCTCGTGAGTACCTGTAGGGAGGCAGTCCTGGCTGAGTGGTGTCACACTGACACCACTGAGCAGAGAGCACAGGCACTGAGAGCCCCATGGGAGCACTCCTGAGGGATGGCTGGGCTGCACCTTGGGCATCTCGCCTCACTTGGGACGCTGGATAAGGATTCTTGGGAACTGAGTGATACATATTAGATAGGTTACGTGGAATTCTGGAATAGAAGCAGAATAGTCCTCACTGACAAAATGGTGTAATTGCCCACATGGTGTCTTATTCCAATAAATCTCACTTTGTCCCTCAGACTCAGAACCTTATTCCTTCAAGGGGTAAATAGTGGAACATTTCTTAATACTTTTTTTTTGTTTTCATTTTTGACTAGCTTTCAGAGTTTAAGTGTCTTTTGGTTCAGAACTAGCATTCTAGATGTTTGCATCTGTTGCTGCTTTAAATGTGTTTCTGTGTAGGAAAAAGGTACAGTTTTGAGAACAGAGAACTGTATCTAGTGGAGGGATGATGTGAAGGACTAACAAGTGAATGGCAGGAATTCTGTTTGAATCTGTAGTGGGGGCTGCAGTGAAAGATGTTTTACAGTGGCGAGAGTGTTACAGTAAACTGTCCATTGCATTGCCTCAACTGTGACATCTCATATTTTAACTCACTCTTTCTGAACTTGACAGGAAAATATTTGCTTCCCAGTGCAGCTGGACAGCAGCTGTGGCAACCTGTGGAAACCACTAATCTTGTTCGGATGCGCTACCAGACACTTGGACAGTCAGCACCTTCACTCACTGCTAGTCTGGTGAGTAATTTTTTTTTCAATGCTATAAATGTGCCAAAAAAGTTTTATCTCTGTGTCTGTTGGTGGGAGGATGGGGACCAAACCAGAGTCTATTTCCACACCCTCCTTAAACTGCATTTTTCAAGTACCTCATGCATGCGTACACACACCATTACTTAATATGTTGAATGCAGCTGAGTAGCATTTATGGTAGCAGTAACTCTGAATTGGGTTACTGGATTTTGCATAAAGCCTGAGCTGAATGTTGCATTAATATAGCTGTTTGCATTTAAATGGTTTCTTTCCTTTAAAAAAAGGCATGCAATAGAAGGCAACTGTCCCTTCTCCTGAGCATTCTTTTCTATCAGTGTCTGTTTCCACTTCCTGAAGTACTTTGTCCTCATGAGGACACAGATGTGTGAAGCATGAGTTTAATGAAGTCTTTTGGATAAAATGATCAGGGAAGAGAAAGGGGCGCAGAGATGCATCATACACTTGAACTTTCAGTTTTTTGTTTTCAAGCATCTATTTTGCTGCTTTGTGTTTCTGTATATTAATATCTTGAGAAATGTTGAAATTTAATACAGGGCCCTGTGTACTAGCCTATACTTTTCTTCAAAGAGTTACAGTAATATATTTCTTGTATAAAGAAAGAAAAAAAATATTAATGCTTTGTCTCCTCCCTCTCCTGCCTTTTGCTCATCATTAAAAATTTGTTGATCTGTATCTGCTTTCTAGGGGAAGCTTACTTTTTGATTTGTTTTGGATTTTTTAAACACAATATTCAGGTTGAAGGCAGCTATGGTCAGCCAATGTTGAACAGGTATCACCATGACACTTTTTCATATCATATTGATAGGTAGATGGCTGTTTTCTCCATGATCTGTCTGAAGTAGTATTTCACTTCAAATGCAACAAATCTTCACCTATAAATCTAATCTGGCTTCTGCTTGGTGGTGATGCTGTTTGTGGCTCCTTAGGGCAGATATGGCTTTTTGGACTCCACACTTAGTACAAACATTAATTCTGTTGGAAGTCCTGTTCTTTGAACCCTAATATTTTCCAGGGAATTAGGTGTCAACCTATGTATTTTGCTAATTGTGAATGAAGTATTTGGATTATGTCTGTTGAAATGAAAAGGAAAGTATATGAATGGTCAAAAATGAGATTAAATTGCATTAAACCCTCATTTGGGATTAAAAATTTATTTCTTCCAAATTAACTAAATTGAAAAAGGGCTGCGTTGCCATTTGCTGGTCTGTTTCTATCTGCACAACTATTAGGGGGCATGCTGCTAGCAGTATTGTGCTTTTGTTTTGCACTTGATGCTTAAACTATAGGAAGAGGAAGATGCAGCAGTGTTTCGACAATAAGTACTTTAAATGGTCATAAAACAATAGACTAATGAAAAATTCAGTGAGCCTTCCTTAAGTCCCTTTAACTCATCACCTATATAGTTTCATGGCATATCTGTCTGCCACATACTTCTTCCTTCCTGTCTCTCCACATCTTTCATCTGTGCCTGGCTGCAGTTTCTTTCATGCTGGTGCAAAAGCACGCAAGAGCCATCTAAGCAGATCTGAGCAGATTGTGCACAGGGTGGAGGTGCAGGTTCCTCAGAAGTATTTATTTCTTATCTGGAACTGCTGATCAGACTTGCCTCCTAAGGAGGTTAATGTTACTGTCACATAGGCAGAGCTCTCCTCAAGCCTCCCTTGACAAATACTTTGCTGTCAGGCTTTTGAAGGACTCTGGTCTTTGCTTAAAAGGGGCCGTAAGGGATCACTCCCTCTCCTTGCATACTTTTCCCCTTGATTCTGTGATTTGTCAGAGTTCAATCTGGGAGGCCTATCGTTAGATTCTAGTAATTGTAGCTTTTAATCATACTTAGGAGAGACTTTATCCTTATGTAGGAGAGATTTTTATGAAGAATTTCATGTAGCTGTTCACAGTCTGACTTGAAATTACTTTAAATGTATTGTCTCACTCATCTGAAAAATGATTACCCTGTTATTAATTCTTTTGCTAGAACTGATCATTCTCACTTGGGTTGGTACTCAGCTGATGTGGATCTGACTGAGTAGTGATTGTGAGCCAATATAGACAAGAATGACAAGTGAACAGGTCAAAGATACATGCTGGTGTTTAATGCAATTGCAAAAGGGGTACAAAAAACATGCTTTTTTTTCTTGTTCTGTCAATAATTTATTAAAAATTCGCAAAATCTCACACTGGTTCGCAGGTGTAAAACCTTTCTGTGGGAAATCATAGACTTTTTTTTAACAGAATATTGATTAAAAATGGGCTGCAGGTGTTGCCTTAGGTAGAGTTCAATAGCTATGCATGATTCACTCCTGTAATATAGGCAGTTGGACTATAAATTAAAAATACAGCTCCCATGTAGACCTGCAGAACACGGTTGAAGACGTATAGGAGAAGGCTGGTTTTATGATGAGTGGCTAGTGTATTGGATTTGATGTGGACCTTTAATTCACAGAATCACAGAATAATTTGAATTGGAAGGGAGCCAAAAGGATCATAAAGTCCAGCTCTTGGTCCTGCAGAGGACAACCCCATAAATCACACCATGTGCCTGAGAGCATGGTCGAAATACTTCTTGAACTCTTGCCAGGCTGGTGCTGTGACCATTTCCCTGGGGAGACTGTTCTAGTGCCCAGCCACCCTCTGGGTGAAGAACCTTTTCCTAATATCCAACCTAAACCTCTCCTGGCACAAATTCAGGCTCTTTCCTCTGTCACTGGGCACCAAGGAAGAGAGATCAGTGCCTGCCCCTCCTCTTCCCCTCCTGAGGAAGTTGTGACTGCAGTGAGGTCTCCCCACAGTTCAGAGGCAGCTCTTCAATTTCTGTCAGGAGCATTTAGAACCCTCCTTTGACAGACAGATTCTGTGGTGGTGAAACAGACAGTGGGAGTCTGCACAGAGAATTAGTGTGGACCTAAAAACATCAAGAAAATGATGCAGAATGTCTTCAACACTGAGTAGAAAGGGAAAGGTGAGTTGAGAAGTGGTTCTGCTTTAGGATGTTTTTATGGGTCATGTTGGTCTGGTCAGTCTCTTCCTCTCCATGGTCAGTAACATGTGCTTCTGGAAGGCAGTTTAGTGTGTGTCTCAGTGCTGAGTTTTGCAGGAGTGTGGGGAAAATGTCGTAGAGCTAGTTTATCTGACCCTTTTCACTGTAGTCTCATCTCACTCGACTTCAGGCATCTTTTCAGGGTAGGATGGGTTGGGAGTTGACCTGAAGTTTCTGCCTCATTCGGTGTCCAAAGTTTAGGGGTCATTCTCCTGTTCTCTACCACTCCCCTGCCACTTCATTTTCAAATACCTTTGTAAACTTACTGTTTTGACTTGCATTTATTACTGTGAGAATTTTTGAAAAATGCTTGAAAATAAATTGAAATAAAGCCGATTTTGTTAAATTCTCATTGTAATAAGCTGATATGCTTAAAATTATGGTAACAAGTCTGAAACTGGGCAATAATTACTGTTTTTGGCAGGAAGATATTTTGTGTGACACAGATTGAATTAAATTCTTAATTTTAATGTTTTCTAGTTAGCTTCATATATAAAAACAGTGGAAACCTAAAAATAAAGTGCCTCTATGATACATATTGATAAATGTGTAGATGAAAGGAAAATAATTTGCTGAAATTATTGGGAAAAATTTCTTCAGATTTGACTTAGTCATGGTTGAATGTCAAAGTCCTATTATGGGTTTTATTGATTTATTGCTTGTTTGGCTGTATGGTGGCTTCTTTCTGAATTAAAAAAAAAGTAATCTCCTGCTTTAAGGAGCAGAAAGTCTTTCATTTTGTTTATCTGTTCTGTATAAATAAAAAAAAATCCTTTGTGTCACAAGAAAGGTTTCTCACAGTCCAGGGAGCTTTCTGAGAACACATTTCATGAGTACTTTATGGTAAAACTTGCTCTATGAAATATTCGCTTAATAAAAATGCACTATAACAAAGATCCTCAAATGAAACATTTAGATTGTAATACACTTGGCTTTTAAATTCAGTCAAGACTGGATGTGTGATCCTAGGTTTATGGCAAGTATTGAGCTTAGGTTGGCTATTCCTTCTGTTGGGTGAGATGAATATACAGCATGAAATATTCCCGCTCTGAAAGGCATTTTCAGAAAGGTGGTTTCTTCTTGGAAGTGTGAAAGATGTCAGTGAAATGACTATTACATTAATAATGGATCAACTTTTAGTACTTGGAAATAGTTTCTAGTAACATCAAAACTAGAAAAACAGTAAAACTGCACTTTGTGAATGGCTTATGCCTTTTCCTGCTAAGCAGTGAAGGGATGTTTTGTCTAGGTGTGACTGGAAACATTTGCTACTTTTCAGCATACTACTTTATTTTTTACAGGATTTACATCTTGATTTCTTCCCCCTCCAGACCAGGCATCCCCCTGCAAACTGCCTTTGCCAAAACAACAGAAGACTGAATTTGTGAACATCTGTACTTTGATTGCTTTTTATTGCCATTTTATAAATGTTAATTTCTAAGAATGGTTTTATGGAAACTGGAGGGGGCTAATTATATAAAGTACTGGTTTGTAAGTTGGATTGCTGAAAGGACAAAACATAAGAAATGTTCAATGTCTTTGAAAAACAGTTCTACTTCTTTAGAAAGAGCTTTGCCTCTTCCTTTCTTTTAAATAGTATAATACTGAAAATGAGTAAGTATGTCTTTGTTAAATATGCCATTAACTTCAGCTAAATTGACATAATGTTGACAGTTATTATGAGAAGTGTTTCAAAACTAATTATGCTAATTAGAACTTAACTACCAGTAATTACATGTATTCAAACAGCACACCAACACCCTTTTGTGTCTTTTATTCCCCAGATGTAAGACAGCCATTTGTTGTCTGAGAAGCTGCAAAATTACAGCATAGATAATAAATGATTGCAACAAATAAAATACATTCTTTAGAAGCACTAATTGGTTAGATGAGTGAATGACAGTATCAGTTGTGCTTAGCCAACCCACACAATTTTAAAAAGGCTTTTATTTAAATGTTTCATTTTGGAATTGTAGGAAATTTTTCAAATCACTAATTGTCTGTGTTCAGTTTTATCTAATGAATATCAGGTGTAGCTGAACTTATGTTTAAGTAAACTTCCTTGAAAGCAAAAGAAAGCTGCATCTGAGGATTAGGTTGCTTTAAGTTTTAGTTCTTCTTGTCCAGGGATTCAAGTTTTCAATGCTTGAGTGTGAGCAGCTAATTAATACTCTGAAAGTTAATGCAGAGCAAGTACAAAGATGGCACTTGTGAGAGGCACAAAAACTATGTAACAGAAATTGCCAAAGTAGCTAATCTTGGCTTGTTATCTCGAATCTCCCCAAAATAGTTAGCAAGACTTCAGAGACACTGAGGGAACTGAGGAGATTGCTTGAATGCTAAACCACTGTGTAGAGCTGAAAACCATATTCTTAACATCTAAGAGTAATTACTGAAAATCTTTTTAAAATGTGAGGTTTTTATTCCTATGAAATGCTAAAATTGTCAAGTAATGATAGCAGATTTTCTGTGCTTCAATTGCTTCTAACTTTTAAGACTAGAGAGTTGTTCTCCCTTGTGTATTTTATTGCATTAATTCCTTACCCGTGAATGTGCATTTGCATTCATATTTCTTTTTCTGTATTTGCCTTTTAACAAATACTTAATTGCAGTTCTAATTCAGTAGATAGATCTAATTTAGTAGTAGCAAGAGGGAGGTGAACATGCATCTTCATAGATATGCCTGTTTGCTTCCTATTTAGGCACAGCAAAAGGCTGGGATAGACCTGGTCCAGAGCTGTGAAACTATAATAATTTGACAAGCTGATGCAAGAATTTGGTGACTGGGTATTCTGTTTCATAAATATAAATATATCTCTACTTGGCTCTATCATTGTTTTCAAAATAGTCATGGTGTACTTGAATTTAAAACAAAACTGTAGATTCAGTTGCTTGACAGAATTCTAGGTACTGAATCCTTTCCTAAGTCATCTGATTAAAACTAGTGCTTTATTAATTCTTATATTTTCCTTGCTTGTTCTTGTATGTAGATAAAATACAGATGTGGTGATGTCTGGGGTTAGCATTTCTCCTGGAGAGAACTTGTGATTTCTCAGAATTGAGAACACAGCTTGTGCTGCAAATTAGCATTAGTTAAAGAATAATGGGAAAAGTAGGTAAAATAATCATCTCCCAGAGAAGCCTAACCTAGGTTAAAAAGTCCTGTGAGCATATGCAGTGTGTTTTTCAAAAATACCCCCTTTGTGGTGAAGTAGGTCACTTCCCATCAGCCTCAGTTAGCTTCCAGCTGTCAGGATGTACTGAGCAAGAAGAGAGAACTGAAAGGAGCTATTTCACAGTTTATTAGAGCTGAATGTAGGTATAACCCTTTTCTGTATCCTGTTAATGGTACAGAATGAGTGGAGATCAAATACGTGTAGGAGCTAAGCAATACATCCCTGCTTTCCCCGAACCATGCGTCTGTTTTCCAGATGTCCCATATAATAGTCTTCTTCCTTCATGAGAGACTGAGCAGTGAAAAGGCTCACTAGGACCAATTTCTAGTTCTAGATAATCAAGAATCTAGGGCTGTTAAAGTTTTTTGTCAGCTGGGAATGCTCTACCAGATTTTTGTTTGAGCCACACAGTTGAGGCTTAAGCTAGGTTAAATACAGTGCATCACCTCTGGAACTGAAGCTACTGACTTTGTGTTAGTAGTGGCTCTGAATAAGGGCTTATTCTTGTCTGCTGTAGTATTTGAGTTGTCTGTGTGTGGTGTTAGTGATGGCTATCTTAAAATGTCATGTAGAATTGTGTTGCTAGTATCACTTAGAAAGTGGGAAGAGTGGGAAATGTTACAAAAGTGAGGCTGTGAACTTTCCACCCAGCTAGAATTGGCCACATGAGAAACAAAGAAGTGGTGGTGTTTGGCAGTAAACTATATGACCAGGAGAAATCAATGTGTAATCATTTATAATGTTTGAAGTTTAGATGCCTTTCTGGGAATAAAACTTTCTTGTCTTCTTGTTGGACTTTACTTAGAGGATAAGTGCATAAAATGATAATCTGTGATTAACAAGGGATAAAGCTCGGGAATATAGTGATGAACTTCTTTGGCCTTAGATCAAAAACTTCTGCAACTCCTTAAAAGATTTTTATAGGTGTGGAAATGGAAGGGGGATAAAGAGGCTAGAAAGGACATGAAGAGCAGGAAGAAGCTGGAAAAATGACTGACATTTGGAAGGATTGAGAAAAAATTAACCATAATGCTGTCTCCTGTTCCATGCTGTCTCCTGTTCCCTCTGGTAACAAAAAGCAGACTATTGTGAATTCATCGTCTCTCAGTTAATGTATTAATTGAAACACTGATGCATCTATAGTTTTTAACATTTAATGAGAAAATAGTAAACAGCAAGTTGCAAGGACATCTTCCTTTGCTTGAGGAGTGTATGCTCATATAGAAATCTAATTTGATTGGTCTGATTTCTAGTCTCAGAAGTACATAATGAAAGTTTAAGCTAATTTCAGTCGCAGCTTTGCCTTTAAAATAAACTGAGATAAAGTGGGCATGGGGAATAATGTGGTGAGTGTAGGAAAACCACTCTCTGTACTTCTGTCTGCATTCAGAATCTGAAGTGAGGTGTTGGTAACCTTGAAGCGAGAGCTCCCAGTGTGGCGTGGGTGAGCAGTTGTAGGTTAGGGTGTTGCTTGGTGTTCTTACAAGGAATTACAGTTTCTTTGACTGTTCTTAGCAGTCTTAGGAATTTGGTACTCATGCATAATTAGGATAGGTTGATTGGTTTTGAAAGAATGTGGTAGAGGACAAGATACTGTCCCACTGACCTGAATTTTAATAGTGGTTCTTTGTATTGTTAAGAAACTTACGTTTTAGCTTTGTGAAAACTTTGCTAGTGCTGCTGTTGCTGTAGAAAACTCGATCCCTGCTTCGGCATTTTCAGTTGACAAAAATGCAAATATTAAAATTCTTTGAACTTTGTATTAAAGTTTGGCCTAAAATGATGGAATTGTTTGGAAGCCGATGAGGGGTATTCCTTTCGGCTAATTTTTTTTTTTTCTGTTGTGGGGCATCATCCTTATGCTAAAGGATAACTAAATAGGGCACAATTCTAAGTTGATGAAGTAACATTTTTATTTTCCTTCCTGTGAGGGGACATACTCTCGTGCCTGTAGTACTTGCACAGTGACTGTAGGGTAGCAGAGGATGGAAGCAGTCGGTGTGGAAACAATAGCTCTGATTCCTCAAGCTGAAGTGCTCCCATGGTTCTGATAATAGCTGTAACTCTCAAAACAAAGAGACTCAAACTGAGTTGAATGACTCTGCTGACTTACAGGCGCTGGAGCAGGGTGGGGAAATGCAGTTTTTCAGAATCTCTGATGGGAATGCAAGAATTTTTCTGAACACACAAGAGAGTACTTTTGTGTTGGATGGTGCATTGCTACTTCTAATCTCTTACAGCTTTAGATTTAAAAGCAGCTGCTGTTTTACTGACCTGAGACTTCAAGTGGATTGATAGCCACAGTTGGCTTTCACACATGCTGCTGGGTATTTGTAACTTTTTCAGTCAGACTTTCTTGTACATTCATGTGAAACCAGACGTGTTACTGTAAAATGCACTTTTGTCCTGTGGAGGCAGGTGGGAATGTGGGCTTGGATACTTTCTGGCATACATGCCTGATAGTTTTTGCCATACCTTACCTGTAAGTATTCGAGTTCTGATATACAGTGATTTAAATTGTTCTGGCTTCACTGGCATGTTTGCTTCCCTCTTCTGTACCCTGCCACAGTGGAGATTTTTAGCATCAACTCTGTTGTCATCTAAGTGAAGATAGAAAGTGTTGTGGATTTTTTTTTTCCTTTTGTCACAGTATGCCGAATTGGTGCATATATCTCTATCCAGTTCTATCAGATTTTTAATCAAGCAATAGTACAGTGAAATCATTGCATCTATTAAGGATTTTCTTTCATGGTGTTGTGGAGATTAAGAAGCTAGGTAAGTGCTCAAGTTGACCTAATGTCACTTGAGTAAAAGATATGATAATCAGCAGGAGATTGGTTAACTGCTACTCTCTCATGAATACATTTAACCTCTTGATCATTGCAGAATAGCTGCAATTATGTGGTACAATGGAAGATACTCAGTATTTGGTCAGTTAAATTCAGAAATCATGGTTGACTTTGTAAAGCATGGAATAATTTCATAGCAATAATGTACACTTGGCTGATCACAGATTCCTTTTTCTGTCTGTTAGGTTGTCTATATGAGGGAGGATGTAAGAAACAAAGTTGAATTATGAGATTGTCTGCTGTAAATGGGGGAGAAAAAATCAAGTTAAGTAAGAGAGCTAACCTACAGCTGAAGTGTTGCATATCCTGAACAAACATTCCTAGCATGATGTTGCTTTTCCAGAAACCTGTAATGGTGAATAAATGTTTTTGGTATACTTGTTATGTGTCCTCTACCTATTAAATATGGATTGCAAGTAGTGATCGTTAGGAGAACATTCCTTTTTATTCCAGACTTCCTTACTTTGGTGATTTGTAATGGAACTTCTATTCATTACAGAAGACTTCAGCAAGGTAAACTACCTTGTGAATTAATTTGAATGTTGAAAGGCCTAACTATTGCTCTTTAATGAAGGGGAGTGTTTTTGTGAAGAAGCTGGACCATGAATAGTGGAAAGTATTGAATCTTATAGTGGAGGGAACAACCAAAACACATTAAGAATTACACATCCTTAAGAGAAAGTACAATAATATATTATCTCATTGACAAAATACTGCATTATTGCAAGTGTTGAGACTAAATGCTTCTAAAAAGGAAAATAGGGCATCAAAAAAAGGAGACTAGATGCATCTTTGTTCAGAATGATCTCAAAACAAGAGCTTAAACCTTGCCAAAAGTTTGATAATTGTGGTTGGAATGGACCTTGCCTACTACTGATTTAATTTGAGAATCAGACTTCTAAATGTCTCACAAGGATTTTTCAGAATGTAATTGCTATTACTGTTTTGCCGTGAGTTTTGGTTTTTTTTTTTTAAGAATGATTCCTTTTCCATATGCAGAATCTGAAATATTCCACTGAGCTGATTGGTAGGAAAGCCTCATCTCAGAGGGGTTTTTATTGGTTCTCTGAAAACATAGCTATATGTGTGGCACTTCAAATTCTAAGATTAAAAACGGCATTGCTCCTGTATGTTTGATATTAGGCTTTCTTTGGGGAGATACGATAGTTCAGCAACTTTTGAAAAAAGAGAGAACATTATATGTGTGTCTCAGTTCCTGTTGAAAGGAGACCCATGAGAGATACAGACTGTACTCACGATGTGCCTCTGTTTTCAGAAAGAAAAGACTGCCTTTTTTGAATCAATGATCCAGCTATGCCTTTTGATGGAGTAAGAAACACAGTATTTGATGGAAAAGGCAAAATGGATGATGCTGGCATGTCTGTAGTGAATGGTGTTCTTGTATATGTTCTGTCACTGAAGGAGAACTGGATTAACTTATTTAAATCACTTGTTTGAAAAATTGGTTTTCTTGGGCAACACTTACTTTTCTTCTGATACTTTCATGGCAGATTGATTACCTAAGGTAACAAATTAGCCCTCTGAATGAGTGGGGAACCCAGAAACAAGTTGGTGCGAGCAGGATTTTGTCCGGCAGGTGGCGAGAAGACCCAGTGTGTACCGGTGCTTTCCATGCGATGTGGCCATTCCTGTGTCTGTAACGGTGACTGTTGGGAGGGTACACGTGCTTTCATGGGATAAAGTACTTTATTTTCAAGAACCTTAAAATATGAGTAACAAAATCAGTAATATTTTCTTCTATTAAGAAACAGCAGCAATCAGCCCTTCTTCCTTAAGTGTAATAAATTGTTGCACCCATCTGCTAACCTGTGGTTTGCAACTTGTGTAGGTTTATCAGCTCTAGAAGAAGGGTTTTGCTAACTGAGGAATATTGAATTTTCCCTGCTTGTGATCTGTATTCTTAGTAATATACAGTCTCTTAATGCACTGCTGGACCTGGTGTAGTTGGAGTGCATGTTGGACACACAACAAGCCAGCCTGGCTTACCTGAATATGTGTTTGTGTAATGTGGTAAAATGGAACACAAATTCAATGGTGCTCTATCAATCCATGCAGTGATTCTTGCCCAAATGTCTTTTACTATCCATTAAGGTTCTAACGAAATCCCTTTTCCCAAAGCATTGTGGAGTGACTATAGGGATGGTTTGGTGTGGATATATATATGTATGGGACAGTTGAAAACTTCTGGGTGATGTTTTTAGAGATTTTTTGTATGTGTGTATATAATAGAAAAAAAAACCGTACTGTGTCTGCATAGGGTGTTTGAAATTCAGTGTAAAATATTTGGGGTAAATTCAGTGTGAAATATTGGAGGTAAATTCCTTTAGCAACTGAAACAATTTTCAGAATACTACGGAACATGAGTATTATCTAGATTATTTCTTAATCATATGCAGAGTATAACTGTTTTGGTGTGGAGCATAAAAGTGACTCAATATCTTTTATGACCATTCAGAAAAATAGCCTTGAGCTCCTTTGTGAAATTGTAATGTTGTCTTGACAGTATATTCTTTAAACTACTACGGAAGCACAGAATAACCTGGCTGGGAAGGGATGCACAAAGATCATTGAGTCCAGCTCCTGGTCCTGCACAGAACACCCCAAGAGTCACACCATGTACCTGAGAGCATAGTCCAAATACTTCTTGAATTCTCTCAGGCTGGTGCTGTGACCATTTCCCTGGGGAGCTTCTTCCAGTGCCCAACCACCCTCTGGGTGAAGAACTGTTTTTTCTAGTATCCAGCCTAAGCCTCCCCAGCAGCTTCATGCCTTTTCCTCCTGTCACTGGTCATGAGACTGAAGAGATTGGTACTTGTCCCTCTGCTTCCTCTTGCCAGGATGTTGAAGACTCTCTCCTCAGTCTCTTCCAGGCTGGAGCAGACCAAGTGACCTCAGCTGCTCTGGCCTCCCCTACAGACCCTTCATCATCTTTGTTGCCCTCCTTTGGACACTCTCTAATGGCTTTTTCTCTTTTTTTATACTGTGGCACCCAAAACTGCCCCCAGCACTTGAGGTGCAGAGCAGAGCAGGACAATCCCCTCCCTTGCCAGCTGATGCTGTCCCTGATGTCCCCAGGACACGGGTGGCCCTCCTGGCTGCCAGGGCACTGCTGACACATGTTCATCTTGCCATCAGACAGGACCCCCAGGTCCTGTACTGTGGGGCTGCTGTCCATTCAAAACCAGAAATGCAGTGTTTGCAGGAGTTTGTTTCAAACCCATTATAACTACAACATCCAGGGTATGTTATGGTATATTCAAATTCTTCTCTTATTTCTAATGCGCTTATAGAAAGGCTGCATAAGAATTAACGTTAAACACTTCCAGGTATCTCTAGTTGTATTTTGTCCACTTACCTTGACTTCTGAAATTATGGCAGTTAAAATGTTTTAATTTTTCCAGTAATTTAGTTGAATAGCTTATCAGTGGACAAAACTATGATGAAAGGCTCTCTTTTTACCTGTGGTGGAAAAAAGTTCCTGTTAGTTTGGATTGCAAGTTATCAGAATACAAGGCAATTATTTCATTGCTTGTTATCTAGTCTAAGCATATGAGTTTTCACATTTAGGAAGAAAATAATTATTTTTAAAACTCAGTGATGGTGACTGGATGCTGTAGAGTATTTAAGGTACAGGAAATAGCCCTGGCAGAGATAGATTTAGGGGCAGAGTACAAATGAGTTTTTTCATGGTGCATAATTAATATGATTTATCATATGCTACCACCATGTGTAGTATGAGAGTGGCAGCCACACATGGGATATGTGTACGCATAAAATTAAATTTAAATTAAATCTGCATTGTAAAACTCGAGTTACATATTCATATATAGTTTTGGATGCTTAGGTTTTATGTGGTTGATTGGCTGATTTCAGTAATTACAGTGATTTCTAAATTTTCTTGGTTTTGTCAATCAATATTATTTTCTAAGTGAAGCTGTATGAATAATGCAAAAATATCAGTTGAATGAAGATAAAACTTATTAGATTTATGTAATTGTCCTGAACACTGTCTTCTGCCATGTTTCTTTGCAGCTTTAAATAAACGTGGACTTAGGAGTATGTCTCTAAATTAATTCTGAAACACCCTTCACATTTAATGAGGTCAAATGCTTCATTTGTAGGAGAGAAAATTTTTTGGCAAAATTTGAGGTTGATTACCATCATCCTAAAATAATTTTGTCTTCCGTGAGGGGGAGGAGGAGAAAAAAGTTTCATTTTCATACACTGTACATGTTTTATGTTGTGCTGCATGTACAACTGACTGTGCCTTTCTGCTACAAGTGATGTGAAAGAATATGGGAGGTATTTTGCTGTATTTTGTATATATAAATACAAGGATAATTATATTAAATTGTTTCAAAGCGCATGGATTTTTCTTCTAAAACACAAATACTTCCATACCACAATCTTATCTGCTGTGGTTTTGATGGTGGATGTAACTGGAATAATAGTCTGAAAATAATGAAAGCCTCCAGAAAAAAATATCAGGCTATATGCATTTTTAAACATGAAGATGCACTTTTGGCAATAACTAAAGAGATTCATAAACTGTGAGAAAATTCACAGTGGAGTGGATGCTTTCCTTCTTATGTGCAAACCTCTGCCTTTCAGTTCCTTCCAGTACACCTTTATAAAATGCAGCCTAGGAAAACACCACTTTTAGAAATGATAGTGAATGCACTTCTCACTGAAAGATAGTTTTATACTCCTCTGTTTGGGATTTGTCTCATCTTCCACTGGAAGGCAGTCTTCTCTTTGTTTCTTTCTTCTGCCTTCCAGTGTTACTGAGGTAGCTGCACCAGTGATCATCAGCATATTGCAAAACTTGTTACATGTGCATTCTGTAGTTGGACAGTTTCTTCATGCATGTACATCTGTGCTTTGTCTGCCTGTAATCCTTTCTGTAAATTGTTTTCCTATGAAATTAAAGCTTCTGTGGTAGTTGAGGTGTTTTGTTAGGTTGTGGACTTTTTGTATCTGTGCCTGTCAGCGATGCATTATGTGAGTGTTCAACTTTCTTGTGCTGTTGTTCCAGTAATCACCTCTGAGCTAGATGGAATGGGGTGCTTTTAATTCATACATACACAGTTAAATATACAGTTAGGCTGAAGTGGTGGTTGGACTAAAGCTGACTACACTCAGTATTACTGACTTTTAAAGGAACTGATAAATTGAGCGCTGGGAGATTTTGTATTTCAGTGATTAAAATAAAACTTGTGCAATATGTATAAAGATTGGGTGTAAAAATGCAACAACCTTGCAGCTGAAACTTGCAGTGTGTCATGAGAGACAAATGGTAATATTTCGCCTCTCATCCTTGACAGTCTTTGGTTAATTAATTTTTGCCACCCTTACTGGAAGCATGTAACAGCATTTAGATTGTAATTCATTTGCCTGTGTCGTTTTTGGAAAGAGAAACACAGAAAAGATACGATGTGAGGTCACATGGATGTGAATGATTGTGATAAAGTTTTAAAGTGTAATAAAAAGAAAGAAGATGACATTTTGAAATGGGGAAAAAAAGGAAAACAGGAAAAAATATCGGGTGGAACCCACGGGAGATAATGTAACATTTTTTCCCTTTGTTTGAAGCAGGTGAGGGGGTCTAGTCGCTTTTCAGTTTGATTTTATAAAGCAAAATAGCTTTCACTAGGGTCAGCTTGCTGCTTGAAGAGATATTACTCTTGAAAAATGAATTCAGGAGGGGTGAGTAGTGATTGTTACAGAGGACGGCAGGATGGTCACATACCCCCTTGTGGCCTACAGATTTGTAAATCTGTCAGTGTGTTTGATTTTCCTTGTCTCCCTCTTGTGGAACTAGAGTTTTGGTCAGTATGAGCATCTTCTTTCTTAACTAAAATGCTGCTCTAGTCCTGTAACTGAAGTCTGTGATGGCTAAATTTTAAGCCATTGGCAAACGTGATGGATGCATTTGGAGCTGGAGACACGGAGGGACAGGGAAGAGGAAACATGTTCAGTAAATGTCACCGTGTAACTTAGATAAAAACTGACTGTTTTTTTAGAATAAAACAGTTGGAAATATCAGAGAAATGTAGCTTAATTGCTGAAATCATGTATTTTTTAATTGTAACAAGTGCAAAACAATAACGTTGATGCATTTCAGTCATTTGAAGAAGACTTCAGGGTTGGGGGCAGGGAATACAGCAGCCTTTTTTTTCTCTGTTCTTCAGATAAGCTGTTACTGCTCAGCATTATCCTTTCAGCAATCCTTCTTTTTTTTTTTTTTTTTTTTTTCTAAATGCCTTTGCTCCTGGCAGGTTTTACTACTATGGAATGTACATGGACTACTTCTCAATATGATGCAATCTGACAGGAAATCAATATTTCTTTTCCATACTAGATTTAAGGGTGTGATTGTCATAGTCCTCATCTTAAGACTGCTAATGGGTGAATAGCTAATAGTATGGTGACAGCTTTTGGGGAGTGGGGGGGGGTTGAAAATTAGTCATTTTTTTAACCAACAGCTTGGCAGATATGAAAACTCTGCTACCGTTTTGCTCCTTAAAATCTGTGCTTTCAGACCTAACCTTTAAGGATCTATCTAGCACCTGGTTTTTGACGGAGACGAGTTTTCCTTGCACCGGTGGGGTCAGCTGGGCTGATGCGAGGCCCTCGGGCGACAAGGTCACAGCTGGACCTGCTGGCCGCCGTGCCCGCACCCTTGAGACAATCCCTCCTCTCTCCGCGGGCTCTCCGCAGCCTCACATGGGAATCCAGTGGGGCGCGGCTGATTACGGGGCGCCGTTACGGCGCTGCTGCGGTTCCGTTCTGCGAGTGAAGGAGAGAGAAGTCTCTCCTCACGGCCCCCGCTCAGCCCGGCAAGGTCACAGCTGGACCTGCTGGCCGCCGTGCCCGCACCCTTGAGACAATCCCTC
>JANPWX010019802.1:1088223-1116960 GCA_024734555.1 Trochalopteron elliotii
TGTGGGTCTCGGTGCCAGCCGCGCTCCGGGCCGGGCGGCGGACGGGCAGTACCGGGGGTGGAAAGTTTGGCCGGCGCTCCGCGCGGCCGCGGCGCACTTTGCTGAACGGCGGAGCGGGCGCGTCTTCCCTTCCCGGGCTGACTTCTCCGCTGGCGTCCCTGAACTCTAGAAAACGCCGTAGCCCAAATGGTGTGAGGGTTATGACACAGTGTGGGTAGCGTATGTTGTTTGATCCCAAGACTCGAACCATACACTCTCTTAGGTTAATGCATAATTACTCAAATAATTAAAAAAATACATACTTGTACACACATGTCTATTGGCGGAAAGTGTATCAATAAAGAATATGTGACTACAGCCGAAGAGAGGATGTAGTTACTTTTTTAACGTTTCACCAAAATGGAGCACCACCTCAAACTACATCATTACTGCCCATTGTTCAGAAAGCCCCTTTGCTCAAGTAGCTCTCAGCGATGAATGTACTTCCTTTCTTTTGTTTTCCTCCACATCTGCAATTTCAATGGGAGGAGGGTGAAAAGGAAAGTCTCCATACATTTGGGATCGTTATTCTTAAGTAATATAACCCCCCATAAAGCGTTTAATATGCACTGAACTTGCACAGTTCTGAACTTTTTTGGTAAGACACCCTTTTGGATCAGTGCTTTCAACTTAATGCTGACCCAGTGCAACAGTTTCTGTTAGGCAGATGTGTACGAGTAGAATTTGTAGCACATGTTGTTATGTAGCATACAGAAGCCCTGAAATTCTCTTGGGCCTTTTAAAGAATCCATTAGCTTTTCTTTAACTTTTTATATGATAAAACTTGCCTGTGGAAAGTGAATAAGTTCCATAAAAAGATTAGTCAGTCCTTACATCCCAAATGTTTTCTATCAATTGATTGCCAAGTAGGAGGAATAATCTCTGCTGCAGGTTGAGGCTGTGGATGACAGCTTTTAAAGGATATAAATTTCAGGAGGTAGATCTTCATAGTGAAACCGGATTTCCTTCTCTTAAACCTGCTCTAATCCATTTAGTAGTGTAAACCGGATTTCTGCCTTTTGACAAGAATTGAACAGCAGTCTGGTCTGATTAAGTTATAATTTAAGCCTCCGTGTGAAAGAAATGTGTTGAGTTCTGCAGATGTTGCTTTTATTTTATTTTCTGTAACTTTACCAAAACAATTTTGAATGAATATCAAAAACACTTTACAGAACTGCTTACAGTCACCTACGAGTATTGAAGGTTATGCAGTGAATAATCCAAGTACCAGAGGGGCCTATTCACACTTGCAGTGTATGTAGTTTTTGAAGATGTGTACTTTATGCCTGTCCTTAGGATCTGGTCCTACAATGGAGAAAATCAGCCAGTGGTAAGAAGTGTTAAAATGGACATATCATCATTTAGAAAAAGATGGGAGGGGTAGAAATGCTGTTTACACTCAAGTTATATTCATTAGATCTTTAAAGTGAATCCGTCTTCATATTGTCCTCTCACTCCCCTTACATTCTTCTGTTGCTTTGTTTCTATCTTCATCTGTTGTCCGTGCAACTAGCCTAGAGACTTTTGACTAGGTTTGATGATGTTGTGAGCTGGAAAGTAGGTTATATGACAAGGGGTGTAGCTGCTGTTTAAGTTCTGCTAGTAAATATTAAGTGTCTGAGTTGTTTACTTTGCTGACTTTTTGATTTTATAGTACATTCCAAAATAGTGATTTGGTTATTTTATAGTAACAGTATATGTTTTTACCATTAAAAAAAACCAAAAACAAACCCAAACAAAAATCCAACCCAAAACCTAAATAACTCTGCTGTATTTGTTTCCTGTGGGAGTAATCCATGTGCTTTGCCCCTTCTTTTTTTTATATGTTATTGGTACTCTCTTGTAAATATTACTGAGTATATTCTGAAAGGGATAAATGAAAACATCCCCAAAGGTCAAAAAAACAAAACACCCCAAAAACCCTCCCCATCAGAAGAACCCCAAACCCAAACAAACAAAAACCCCATAACAAAACAACCACCTCGTCCTCCAAATAGCAAAACAGCCCCCAAGAAAAACAATGGGAGAAAAGAAAAGAAAAGGAAATATTCTGAGTTAAAACTGTTCTGAAATACTTGGGATCTTCAATATAAGGTTAGATAACTTAATAAAACTTTGTCAGTTCTCTTGGTTAGAAATAGAAATGTTAAAAGCAGATAAATCTGCTTAAAAACTGTGTGCTTTCTTAGGTGAAGGTGCATTTAAATTAAACTGAAGATATGATAAATAGCCTATGAGTAACTTAAAAAAGAAGTTGATATAACTGCTGTTTTTTTCTTTCTTCTTTGTACACAGTTTGCTTCAAAGCTTGATTTACAGGACACACAAACCATTTCCTTTTAGACGGGAACCTGATATAGTTGTGTTTAATGCCTTGTACCATCGTGCTGTGTTTAAAAAAAGCCAGGAAGCAGCTTGAATTGAATCTCAAAATATAAGTCTTAAGTAAATATGTAGACTTGGATAAATCTTGTTTCAGCTTGATATGTAAAAGATTTTTCTGTTGCTCAGGCTTCTGAGAGAAACTGAGCCTTTTTGTTGCAACCTGAATACACATATCTATTCAATCTTACTACACCCTCTTTCCTGTGTCTAGTTACTTATGTTGTTTGTATTCATAGATGAATAAAAGCATTTGGATCTGTAGCATATGCTGCTTTTCAGTGAACAGATTCTGAAGGTTTAATTGCAAAGGACACTTTTTTGGTAAGAAACATCAGGATAAAATTGATTATTTCTATCAACGTCTGAGTTTTTAAAGTGCAGTTTAGGATGGATTGAAATAATAATTTCTTGCAAAAAATTTGAAAAAGATGAAAACAGCTAATTATTTCTTGCACATTATTAATTACATTCTTAATTGCAGTCTGCTAACAGCCTATGATTGTAGCTGTTTGACTAAACAGTGTACTTCATATTGCCTTAAACCAATCACTCCAAACCCACACGATGGTGAATAAAGGTAGCACACGTTCATTTCCTTGAGTCTGTCAGGATATGAGAATGTGGGAGAACCCTTACTGCCAGAAGCAGCCAGCTTCAGTCATGCTTCCAGTGGCAATTGAGCTTTCACTTTGTCAGACAGATGCTTTGGGCCTTCACTTTTCCTTTTGCTAATTTCAGTCTGCCTTTAAGTGACTTGTAAACAGTGTCTTGTAAATCTTCAGGTAATTACATGAGCTTTTTTAATTATACTTGCAGGGAAATTGACCAACAGCAGGGAAAGCAGCTTTACCTGAAACCTCTCAAATGTCAAAGAAAATGCTGTGTTTATTTCTTTTCTTGTCTCTCGGTATATATACACATCTTTTTTTCAATGCTGGAAAATTTTCATAGGGAATCTAATCCTTCTTTAAATTCAGGGTGACTGCACTGCATTGTTTGCAGTGATATGAATGTAGGCAACATGGAAAATTCCACTTGGAAATCTAATACATCCATTGATTTGAGGGGGGAACGAGTATGAGGTAAAAATAATTTAATCACAAAATTCAGACTTACTGCTGTAGAAATGGAAGTAGGCAGTGTAAAGGAAGATGTGGTGTAAGTGGAAAGTTGCTCTTTTATGGAATTGAGGAAATCAGTTTGTACCAATTCCATATGTTTCTAGAAAAGATGGCAAGGGGCACAGTCATTATGTAGCCTTGACTACTCCTTTCTTCTGTCTTCAGTACAGGAAAACAGTTATTTTTGTACACACATGTTTTGAAATTTGGTACATAAATTGTCCAGACCTTTGCCAAAAGTCATACCTTACAGGCTTTTCTAAGACTTTTGGCTCAACTGAAAATGCATTTTCTGAGAAATCAGAAAGAAAGGAAAGAAGTTCATGGAAAAAAAATAGCCCTATTTGCAGCTCCTAAGCAGGTGAATTTTTTTTGGTGTAGAAGGTTTAATGAAAAGAATTCTTTCTGAAATACTGAAAATTGATGTGTGAAGTAAAAGGGCTGTCTTGGAAGCCACACTTTACAGGAGGGGGAAGCAAAGAGGTAGACTGTAACCATCTCTTTTCTAAATGCAATTTGTGTTTGGGAATGTGTTTGTTGGGTGGTCTGCTGAGGAAAAAAATGATAAAAGATGGAGAGCATTAGTTGGAATTTGGCCTGGTGTCTCTTGCAAAGTGAAGAAAAAAGGGTGTAAAAGTCAGTCTTAGAGATGGGGTTCTGGAAAAGTTCTTATTTTTCACTGGTTTGAATACTGTGTATGTCAGAGTTCTTCTCTAGGCAAGAGAGAATTTACCCATTGTTTCTGCTGGTGTCTCTGTATTGGTGGGAACGGTTTTACAGTGTCAAAGAGGAGTTGTGTATCTGTGAATCAGGTCTGATGTATCTCTCTGCCTTCCAGTGAGTGGGTGGAAGAAAAAGTTTGTGGAGGGCATGGAACCAGAGAAGGGTTAAGGAAAAAAAAAATGCAGTTTGCAGTGGATTCAGATTAATCAGTTAAGAAGCAGACAGATAGAGCACTTCTGGTGTGGTACTGGAATAGCTCTGTTGTCTGCACACTGCATTCATGCCCTGCTTAGTAGTTGTGCCCAGACCTGCCTGAAAGGGGCCACACTTGCAAGCTAAACTTCTCTACATTTACTAAAACCTCAAAAAAATTTCAAGTAATTGAGCTAGTCGGAGCTACTTAAATTGTGACACTTGCTCTTTCATTTTATGATTTTGTTGTGTGAGCAACATGCATAGATGTAAAATGAAAAGGTCATAAATGTTGTATAACCTTGGTAAATTATTATATTTTTTTCTGGATAGAGGCGTATTTATTTTTGACTCATTCTGTACGCTGTTACAGAAGACAGGGCATCTTAGGTACCAAGAGATGTGCAAGTTAGAATGGGTGTTTTCTTGGCTTAAATAGGGATAGGCAGTGATAGCTGCCTTTAGAAAGCGAAGGGCCAGCCAGCATTCTGAGAGAAGATGTACTGAGATAAAGAACATTTTTCCTCTCCTTCTTAGCTGTCACTTGTGCAGGCCTAATAGAGTGTACAATCTCTTGATCAGTTTATTCACCTCTGTTTTCCAGACATTCATGCATTGTTACATGTTTGTCAGATCCTCTAAAACACTTTGTGTCAGGCATATTTTGCTATTATTTGAGCAGCGAAACCTTTTCCAAAAGGGTTAATATTTTTTTTTCCCTCTGTCTTTGCTTTTCTATGTGTTGTGGACACATTAATTCGGGGCCCAATATCAAAAAAAAAGAAAAAAAAAGAAAAGAGAGTTCCATGCTGCATTCAGAGTTAAAATATTTGGCGTGGGGCCAAACTTGATGCCTGTAGCCCATCTCACACTTCATACTAACTCCTTCTGATAATTGTAGCAGCATTTCTTGATAAAGTCTACAATATGTCAGAAAGCTGACAGACTGTTTTGTATTAGGCTTGGAAGCTGAAACATAAACTTAACTTTCCTTTGTGTCAAATCCTTAGGTGAGCTCAGTGGTAGAATCTGTAATGATTTGAACTTATCTCAGTTGTGTCCTAAGGATCATAAAATAAAGCAGCTTTGGCATCCTCTGTGTACTTGTTAGCTCCTGTTTCTGAATCACTTGGCTTATGTCCAAAATCTACATGTGCAGGGTTTTTTATTTATTTTTTTTCTTTGCCCATTTTGTTGGTAACAGTAGGAATAATAGCTACCTGAAGGACAGTATCTTATTGAAACAGGATTTTTTTAAAAGTTCCATGAAATGTCCTTGGTTTGACAAATGGTTTTACTTACTTTGTCACAACTAATGAAACTAGTAATTGTCTGTATTTTCTTTTCAAATTTTTTTTGTAAGATGCTCCCTTTGAATTTGATGCAGTTTTGATTGTGATGCTGCTTCATGTGTCATATTTCATATAATTATTTTAGATTTGCTTTCACCAACTGATAGACTACAGTTGCTTTAAAAGTCAAAAGTTTCAGATTTGTTAAATTAGCTGTTTTCTCAAAATTGCCGACAGGCTTTAAGATGCTATTAATTCCTTCTGTTAGATTGATGCAATACTTGCTTCAAATTGCTTCTAACAGTACCAGTTATTCATCTGAACATTAAAATTACATAAAAATCCATAAGTTACTGCTATGATTTCAAAGCAGAACACTCAATACCACAATTTCATAATTGTTTTTGATCTTGTTTTCTTGGCTTTACTTTTTCCCCTATACATGTGGCACTACAACTTAACTTCTGCAATCCATACCTTATTCTTTGTAGGATCCTTGCTTCATCCAGTGTAAATCAGAACAACGTTGTTTTCTGTCAGCAACTCATGCTTTCTGTAATCTTATTTCAATTACTTTGTCTCAGTTTCCAACTTGTGTCCCTCTTGGATTCCCTGTGCCTCTTCATTCAAGTGCCCCTTGATTTTAGGTCTAAAATTTAGTGCTTCTCAGTGGCATACAACAGCTGGGATTAGAGACAAAAAAGATACTTGCACTCGGTGTCTGTGCCCTTGAGAAAAAGCAAGATCTTCAGAGACTTTTGCAGCTAACTACCAGGTGGAGTATTTTGTCCTTTTTGGAATTCCCATGTTTTGTGTATATATGCTTGGCTTAGTTTCATAAGGATGCTAAGTAACACTTCTGTGACATCTGGTTATCCTCCCCAACCAAGACACTATTTCAAAGCAATGGAACATGTGCATTGAAAAGTATTGCAAAATGGATGATTTTTTAAGCTTTACTGTCAGAAATAGGAGATCCAGTTTAGCAGCACTATATCAAAAATTCTGTCCTTGTCTGGGTACTGTAAAAGAAAATTTTGCAAGCGATAAAATTTGAAGAAAATGTTTTAGTAATCAAACTTACAGTCTAATTAAACTAATAGATGGTCTGTGGTTATGGGCTTGTGGTAACCAGTAGTTTCTGTTACGAAACAATACATGTTTTACTGAATTTCACTTTCAGCTGTCTGGAGCCTGGGTTCAGAACATCTGCCCTGTAGAACTGACTGTAGTGCATTGATGTGTTTTGTGGAGATAATGTCATGTCTTCTGATAGTATTTTAGCCCTAGAAAGCTACAACTTGAAGTGTGCATATTTCTGCATGCATTTTGGGTATTTGGATGTTCTTGGTATTCTTTAAAGATGAATCATGTTACATCAAGTACAGAAACATATCTGAAGATGTTTTTCAGCTAATGTAGATTCTTCTCCTGTCCCACAGTGTAACTTTCTCTTTTTCATGTGAAAAATAAGGAGGATGTGCTAACAAGTATATGAAGTGTGTGCTTGCTTTAACTTCTGTTTTGAGTTCTTTTGATGTGAAAAGGGTTTTTAAATGTATTTTATCACTTTACTTTAAATTATGCCACTAGAAGAGTACCATTTCAGTTGCTTTAAAAATCCTAGTGGTACCCAAGTTATGCAGATACATTAGGGGAATTTCGCAGTCAGAATTTGTTTGCAGAAGAACCTGGAAGTATTCCCCAAACTCTTTATGTTTTTTGAATACAACACTCATGAGCACAGCTGGAAAATTTAGGTTAAGAGTGGAAAATTGATTTTAGGACTTCAGTGCCCCTTGGGAGCACAGCTTTTTCGTTTTAAATTACTTTTTTTTTTTTTTTGAGATTTTAGTAAATGTCGAGAAGTGCAATAAAGGAAGGAATAATGTAAATGAAAAATTAGAGCAAATATTTATCATGAGGGTAAGAGCTGTATTTCATGTTACTCTGTTTCTGTATTCATATACTGTTCTCTTTCAGTTTTTCAAGGCAGAGTGGTGTACAATGATAAATAGAAGGCTTTAATATTCAAGCATTAACAGCATTTTCATACTTGTCACTTTTGTCATGAATATTTGCTCCTGTCTGGAAGCGACAGTTCAAAGATTTTTTTAGGATGGTGGCCAAAATGTACAAATTTTTTGGGTTCGTTGGCAGCAGAGAAGATCTGAGGTAGAGGATATCACATTTTTGAGTAGAGTAGGGTCTGTTACTGCCT
Organism: Trochalopteron elliotii; assembly: GCA_024734555.1. NCBI lineage: Eukaryota > Metazoa > Chordata > Aves > Passeriformes > Leiothrichidae > Trochalopteron > Trochalopteron elliotii. Next base: position 1,096,197 of record JANPWX010019802.1, read on the forward strand.
TGACATGCTTTGTTTTGTGGTTGTGATAAGAGGTTTAATCCTTAACAAGTGTATTTATATGAGGTAGCTGCAAAGACCTCACTCTGTTTGACCCTGATCTTCTGAAGAGACTAGTTGCCTGTAAACTGGAGCAGCATCTTGGCTGACTGTTCAGTTGCTTCAATTTAATTTCTCAAATTGTAGTTGTCTTTCTTGTCCATGCTCTTAGAACTGTGCATTGCTTTACTCCTCATATTTCAGCATAGATTCTTTTCATGAGTCTTTGGAATTTTTTTTATGTTGCATGTGATTTGCCTTACCAAAAAGTAAGTAATGCCAACTTTGTTTTTCTCCTTTTTGTCTTCTGGCATTCTTTCTTATATTCTCCTTATGATCACAGCAAAATGCTAGTCTTATCTGATTGAGATTGCAGCTCAGGACTTGCATATTTTTGAGCATTTGTGACAAGAATTTGGAACTGATTTCGTTGTCTTAGTTTTTTTGCTGTACAGGGCTTTTAGAATAGAATAAGGAGAGAACAACCACCTATTTTGTGTGTGCATTTTGTTTTCTCCATTTCTGTTCCTGTGTATTTATTTGTGTATGCTTACAGCTGATGTCTTTTAATGGTTTCTGTAGCACCTTCTGCCCCTTCATTTTAACCTTTATTTTAAAACTTTATTTTATTTTTAAGAATGGAAACTTCCAGTTAGTTTTTTAGCACTGCTGCAAAATGTGGTAGTGTATGTTCTTTGATTGTCTGTTTCACCTAAAGACACCTTCAATTATTTCAGTATAATTTCTTTCTGATGTGGAGTCTATCTGACAAATCAATACTAACCTCTTCTGATGCTGAATCCAGCAATGCTGGTCTGGCTTATATGAAGTGTGTTTTCCTGTCTTCAGGCTCTCAGGAGATACATGAAGAAGATTCAGTCACTTTTAAATGGATGAGTTTCTGCAAAGGAGCTATTCTAGAAAAAATATCTTATTTAAAGCACCCATTTTTCATGTGTGCTCTCTCTAGTACTACTGAGGAAATGCAGTAATCAATGAGGATCCTGTCAAAAATTAGTTCTTGCCCTTTTCTCCTTCATGGCCCAGTGTTCTTTGCTCAAATGCTGTAATGATTGTTTGTGTAGAACCAGATGTGGTTAGGGAGAAGAGGATAGTGCCATAACCAGGAGTGCTAATGGGAAAGTGGCTGGCACACTGACCTGTTAGACTGCCAAGCAATTTCAGCAAACATGCTAGTTACGCATTTTTGTTACTCAGAATTTAACATCTGTGGCTGTGCTGCAGGAATGGTATACAGGAAGTTACCTGAGATGAATTTTTTTGTTTGCCAGTACTTTCTGTTGTTGCTAACAGCTAAATTGATGCAAGATGCAGTCCTGGCCCTTGGTTTGTGTTCTTTTTGGGAGATGGCTTTCAAGGGTTTGTTTACTTACTGTTTAAAATTGAAGCTGCACATGTGTTGCTTTTTATTGACAAGATTATCTTGCTTTGTCTGTAAGGATTGTTTGTCAAATAACTGACATCTTAGGACTTTAGAAATATTTCTTACTTAACTATGCTTTTTCTCTGCTGTGAGATGCCTCTGGAGCAGAAAGAGCTTTCCTGATGAGCCTATAAAGCTTGGCTCAGAGCCTAGTTAAGTTTTACACCAAAATTCAAAGTTTGGGGTTGTGGACATCAGCAAGAAATTAACATCTTTCTAGTTAAAAACCAAGCCAAACCAATGGACCCCTCCCCCCCCAGTAAATCCCCAAATATTTCACACTTGCTTGACTCTAAAGCTGAGAGGGAAGGACTGTGTGTTATAAATTGTAACTTGGTCGTGCCCCCACACTTGGCACACTGAATTGCCCACTGTCTGCTGCTCTGTTTTACATAAATGAATAATTTTAATTCAGCGTACTTTGAAGTCATGGAGACTATGATGCAGGATTGTACTGCATTGTTGTATACTACTTCTTGTACCAGCACAAGGGCTTGGAGACATTTTTGGATTATACTATATTATAAAAAGGGTAAATTCCAAGCTTCTGAATATCTGCTGGAGTTGTCTGTCTCTGCCTAAATTAATTCTCATAGTTTTGTCATCAATCTGTTGCATTATTTGCGTGTAACCTTGAGTAATTCAGCTTTTCCACACTGTATACCCTTTAAGTTTTGTGAATTTTTGTTATCATGTCATGGAAACAGAGTATGTTTTGCTGTCTAGTTTTGTGAATTTTTGCGGGAGCAGAATGTGTACATCCTTCCTCCCTCTCTGCACATCCATGCTACCGCTATCTCTTATGAAATATAAAATTGTTTTAATCAGTTGAATTATTAATCTTTATGAGAAAAAGGCCCCCAGTGCCTGTAAAGACTGCTCTTTTTCCCTGCTTCTTAATTATGAAAAGCTGATTAACCAATCTGCACCTGTAACACTGAAAATTTGAAACTAATCTACCTTTTGATATCTTTTGTTTTTTTCCTCTTACCTAGTATCATATTATTGCTGAAGCAGGAATAGCATTTCATTATCTCCTTGGGAAGTTGAAACACAGAGAAATTTATTTGTACAAGACTGCAAGGCTACTGGTGACCTTATAACAGATAAGACATAACCTTATAACAGATAGGACATAACAGAATAAAACAGATGTCAAAATTTTATCTACTAATACAGTTCAAGGATAAGTATGAAATGATCTTAATATCTGAATGGACCCTGTCTGAACACCAGTAGCTTTTACCAAGCATATATCTGATAGAGATGGCCTTGGTGTGGTTCACAAATCTGTTCAGCAGGAAGCTGGGTGTAGGAAGAAATGCTAATGCTGATATAGCATGCTGACTTTCTGAATGGTGTAATATAATAAATAAAAACATAACTGGGTAATACAGTTAATTAGTGTTGCAGTGATGCTGTTGAAGGTTTTAGTAATGTGAAATGACTTGATTGTGTAGCCATCCCACAATATTTACTGCTTCCTTTGCTACATCCTGAAACTACTGAGCTATCAGAAGTTGAATGGGGTTCTTTGTTGGTGATATCTTGGCCCCTTTGAGGCAAGAAAGAAAGAGAAAAATCAGACTAAACATATCACATTCTAACACATAATTATTGTTGCTAATTTTCTTATTTGCTTTGTCCTTTCTTGTATTTTTGCTACTCTCACAGCTGTATTTACGTAGCCCTCCTAAATAGATGAATGATAACCGAGTAACATGTAAACTTTATTTTATACTGCAGTAAAAAGGAAGAAAAAAGGAATCTTCAGGGCATTTAAAAATACACAGTGCAGTGGTTTGGTAGTTGAATGGAACAGCTGCATCTGGTGTGAGGCACTATACAGCAGGAGGTAGATTGCCATGTAAAGGAAACTAACAAAAAGTTTATATAAAGTCTTAGCTCTGACAGCAGGTCTTGCCATGAGCTTTGCTGTAGCTTTTGCTAAACTCAGATGCCAGGGTGCTCAGGCTGAACTACAGGACATACAAGGATGTGGCAGGGACTTGAGGACTTGAGGGCGCAGATGTATCTTGAGATAGCCCGGGACAAGTCTTGGGGGGGAGACATGTTTAGAGTGATCATGGTTTCAGAGTGGGAGGAAGTACTCTTCAGTATGACCCTTAATAATGTAAAAACATTGAAGAAGCCTTGTCAGCATAAGGATTTGTCCAGCTTGATGTGGATGGAGTTGTGTCTGTGAATTATTTTTACCTCAGTGGTAAATACTTGCAAACCAGTCAGGGACCAGCTGGGTGTTGGTTGGTGAATTCAGCCCCTCTGTGTGGAATTTTTGCCACTTGTTTCACATCTTGGTCTGGCAGCTAATAAAACTGGAGAGGGAAAAAAAAGAAGTCTGTGGCCACTTCAGTCTGGAGTTAGAAATCTCTTCAGATAAGACCACATGCTTGTGTCACTTGCTATTCTTGCCTTTCTTGCTTATCTCTTGATACTGCCATTTTCATGAGAACAGCCATACAGTGACTGGTAGCTGCTCTTAATGGAAACTGCTTTTGGTATCAGTATTAAAGCCTGTACATAGCTGAATTGGCTACCAGCCTCTGCAGCCAAAAACATATTTTCTCCTCACAGCTGTTTTCAAGCTTCTCTGACTTCAGAAATAAACTACATAACACGCAATGCTTGCTGCCCCAGTCTGTGTTTTTTGGATTACTTACCTGTAAAATGAAATAAGTCTCTGTCTCCTTCTGCTCCCATGCCAATTTTCTGCATGCCACCTAACTAAAATGCCTTACCAGAATTATTTAGGATCCTTCACCTTTTCCTTTAGCTGTCCTTGTTGATGTGAATTGTGTTGGCCTTTGCAAGGAGCTAGTTTTCTGACTGTAGTTTTATTATGTCAACTTAAAATTGCAGATGACTAGTTCCTCTTTAAAGGACATTTGTCCTTCATCATGGATCCACTGTATGTTCTTTAACTGGTAATAGCTGCAGCCACTCTGAGACGTAGTCTTTCAGTGTGTGGTTTGAATTTGTTTGTTTCTTTTTCTTTCCTTCTTTCCTTTCTTTATCTTTTCTTTTCAAGTGAAAGATTGCTGTGTCTATGTGACATTGGCCCTGGCTTGTCTGCCCTTATTAGACAGTCCTGTATGGAGCACTACCTACAGCTGACATTGGCAGAAGGTTTCTGTTTTTATCAGCTGAAATGCAATACTGAGGAGCATGACATTATGATGCAGAACCTGTGTGCATACAGTCTAATGTCTTTAATGGCTTCAAATGCTCTATATTGAACTTTTCCCTTGTGAAAGAACCAACTCCTTTGCAGCTTTTTTTCATGTCTTGTTGATCTTAGTTGAGCCTTCACAGTCCTGATGATAAACTATCATCCCTACATGGGCTGGTATTACACGAAGTCTGCCCTGGCTGTTTTGGGGTAAAAAGTGAACTGTTAATATATTCTGATTTGGAGTGTTGTGCTGGCTGGCATCATTGAAGGCACAGCCCACATAAACATTTAATATTCTGAACTCTTGACTTTCCTTTTTCATAGGAGTAATCACATCTATTTAGGTATACGTTTTTGCTTCTGAAATTGTATTGGTGCTGTATTGGGGTTTTTCCATGTGTTAACTGTGTTTGTGCCAGCTCTCAGTTGCTTCTGAAAAGCATTCTGAAGGAGAGACAGGAAAGAAAGAAAAATGCCAATAAGAGAAGAATTCCACATTTTTTGGTTAAGTAAAGGACCCCATGTTAGATTAGTTAATAACCTTAATATGGGAGAAGGTAGGGCCTCTGAAGTTCAGCATTTTTGCTAGCTAATGCCCTGATTATGCTGACCCTACCATTGTTTCCAAACTGTGATAGAAAGGAGACCCTTTTCAAGCATCCGTTGTTAATGGTGTAAAATTTGATGTTAGATTATAATGGCAAGGGCATTGAGAACATTTAAAATAAATTGTTAAAGAAGAAGTGTTAAGGTCATCCAGCCCTAGTACTTACTGCTAATTTTAGTCCATTATACCAGTAATTTAATGGAATGTTATCAAAATACATTACCATCAGCAGAACAGTCTTCTGCAATTGTAACCAAGTGTTTAGGCAAGTGTTGGATAACTACTTTTTCTGTAATGCTGGTTCTATTAATTAGAGCTAGTTTTCACTACTGTTGATTTGGATTAGGTGAATTATGATGTAATCCTCCCATGGTGGCAGTAGTCTTTGATTATTTCCACCAGATCTTTTTGAGTTACAGGACTGGTTCTGTCTGCATGGTGTCATGACAGAAGTAGAAGCCTTTTTGTTAAGGAAATGTAAAAACTACTTTTATAAAGATGTTTTTGAAAAACAAGTCTTGAGATTTTGAAAGATATTTGCAGAGTTGAGAAGCATTGTATGTTCATTTAAAGAACCCTGTGAAAATCTTTTCAGAAAGAGGAGCAGGTCTATCCTAATATTCTTAAAATAATGTGACTTTTTTTTTTTCAGAGAAGACTCTTTAAGAGAATTGTGTATTGGCTCTGAAAGAAAAAGAAAAGAAAAAAAGAAAGTAAGAAAGAAAAAATGAGTCTTATCAATTTTCATCCTCTGATTCCTGTGATTAAGAGCAGGCTTCACCCATATCTTCTCCCCTTCAGACACATACCTGAAATAGCAGACTGTAGAGTTCATACTTAGTATAGCAATGAGAGGCTTTCCAAATTGAAAAGTTTCTGGAGGGATTGAGGGAGAGTGTTATTTTCTTCTTGGGGAAAAAACTAAATGTCACTCTTGGATATTAAGCAGGTAGAGGATTTTGAACCAGTATCTCATATCCTAGAAAAATCTCTTGTTTTATTGCACATGTAATGAAGACTATCATGTATCAGGGTTTTTTTCAGCTGAATGCTCTTTCAGGTTTTGCTTTCTAAGAGAAAATACTTATCTTCTACCTTTGTGAGCCGGGTCTGTCTCAGTTTTCTCAGGCAAGGACATTAATCTCTGTTAGGTAAAAGTCTCTAGAATTTAGGGTGATTATTGCAGGTCTGGATGGAGAATATGAACTTAAAAAAAATCTTACTTTGCTAGAGGAGATTTTGATGTTTGTGTTGAAGCATAAATCCAGTTGGGTGGATGGCTAGTGGATTGGGGGTTTTGTGCTTAACTCCAAAAATTAATACACAAAATATAAGATAATGTTTATAGTCTGGAAAAGTGAAATGAATGTTTAACTTCACTGTGTGTATCTAGAAATGAAGTAGACGTGTATGTGTGTGTATATGTGGATTTATAGGAAACAACATCATTAAATGTGTGTGAATAATATGTATATAAAAGCACTGAGAGGCTGCTTTTTAAAGGAAATGCTTAATTTTCTTTCTTATATTTGTACAGTGGTATTACTTATGTTGATTTAATAAAGTTTTTTCAAAGTTAGTAAAAATACAGTTCAGTTAAATACTCTCCCTCTCCCTTCTCCAACATCCTCCATTCCATCCCCTCCATGATCCATTGCCCCCCTTTCCTCTGTTCTTCCTCCCCTTTCTTCATTCACTGTCAGGAAGGGACGCCTCAGAAGAGTCATTTCAGCTCAGCACGGCACCGTCAGAGACTAGTGGAACCATCAGCAACAAAAGTGAGTGCCTTTATTGAAGGACCATTTCTAAAATGGAATGTTGTGTCAGCAGAGGATTTCTTGCTAAAGAGAAGCTCTGTGTGCTTGGTGGGGGATTTTGTTATTTTTACTCATCTGCAAGTGATATGATCACTATCTCTAAAGGTGAACTTCATCACTGAATTGTTTCCTACTCAAGTGCAGCAGCTGTTTTTTTAACTTTAAAATGTTGTGGGGAGATTTTCTTTGTCTCTGCAAAGTGTAATAAAAACTGTATGAGAAGTTCCACTTTGCTTTTATTGGTTTGTGTGATGTCTTTTTGTAAATCCATGTGCAGTTCGTTTGTCTCATTCTTAAACAAAAGGCTTTCATTGAATAAAAAATTGTCACGGATATGGAAAGTAATCAACCACTATTATAAAGTGCTATGAAGCAATATGAAGTTTCAGAGTAAAAAAACAGATTGGCATCAAAAGATGATATGAGCAGATACAATAGCAATACTTGCTGGTTTGTAAGACTGTTCCACCTTTTTAGAGATGTACTCAGAAGACTTGATAGATTGAATAACATTGTTTGAGGGTGATGTTACTATGGAACTTCTAATAAAATATATACTATAGTGCATATTTTAGAGCATCAGTGTTCATCTGCGTTTATTTTGTGCTACTTTTTTGTGAGACTCTAGCATGAAATTGTGTATCCATTACTACTACTGCTTGGAAATCCCATTTTTCACTTTATTTGAGGTACTGCAGAATTGGTTGCAGTATTGACATACAACTTTTGATACAGGTTGAAGTAGGTTTGTGAGAACAGTCCTGGTTATGAAAGAAAAGCCCTGGTTTTATATTTTGTCTTACATTCTAATTAGAATTCCAGGTACTGTTGTCAGACTTTCTTTCTGTTTCTATTTGTGTTAATTCATTAGGTGTTAATAATGTTGACTTTGACCATTTCTTTCAGCATGTAGCAACATTATCAATACTAAGATATCCTTTTGGGGGTCTGGGGAAGGGCATTTTGGGGCTTAAAGAGGCAAAAGTAAGTCAAACACACACACAAATACGTATATATATACACACACACATATGTCAGCCTGTTCTCTTGATAAGCCACTTTTCTTTGTGCATCACTGTTTACTAGAATCGCTCCAAGTAATTTCCACAATGTGTAAAGAAAAAAATGTCTGCTTTATAGAAGCACAGTTCTGTGGACATAAATGTGCCAGGTTTTGCTCCCTCCTCTTACCTGGTTTTCCTGCATTTTTTCACCATGCCCCAGTGCCCCACTGTGCGTCTGGATATACTTTGTCAAAGGTAGGTGTGCAGTTAAAACCTTAATGTGGTAGCTACAGAGTAACCTTCGTATTTGTTCTTCTGTTTGGGATGGAAGGATCAGAAAGGGTTTTGATTATGTTTTTAGAGTCCTAAGCTACTGTCCTTTAGTTTGTTTGCTGGTGGGAGAACATCCTGATGCACTGGGAGCAAGTCAGCAGCTCAGCTCTGCTGGACACCAGCCCAGCATCCAGAGGGGGGCTGTTACCACTGACCACATCAGCTCCACCTCTCCCCCTGCAATGGCTGCCAGCAGCTTCAGCATGCCCATCTGCTTAGAAAAGAATTCTCAGCACATAGTAAGAACATTGCTCTGGTTAAGTGTTCTGTTTTGGTTAAAATGTGGCTGGAGAGAGAAGGAAGGAGAGAAGAGGAAAGAGGAGGGAGGAGTGGTGAGAGAGGAGAAGAGAGAAGGTGAGTAAGAAGCACCTCCTCAGTGCCAGTGGGAAAGTAGAGAAAAACTGCAAGTTCATAGTTCTCTGTGATTTGCAGGTCACTCATATAATCTCCTCCCTTGCTGTCCAGGCAAGAGACTGGTGAGAATCTGGAACAGGAGCCTTCTGAACCTAAGATTTCACTGAGTGGGCAGTACCTAGACATGGCAAGCCTGTGAAACTAACAAGCACCTGTACCTGTCTGTGCTGATAGCCATGCCTTCTTTTCCTCTTCTCTCATACATGTTTCTCAGTGAAGAATAGATACCACACTTTATGTCCTAGGTGTATGTGCCTTTTCTTCTCACCCACCCACCACCCTTGCTGTGTTCTTGAAATCAACACCTGAAAGAATTGTACGTCTCTGGTTTGGCTGAGGAAATTTGAGGTACTAATATCTGTTTGTTTCCTCCTCCTTCCTGCATGCCTTCTCCCTTCTTTTGTGCATGGGTCACATGCAGGGGCTTGGATCATGTACTTTGGGCTCATGAAATCATAGAGTTGTCAAAGTTGGAAAAGGCCTCAAAGATCATCAAGTCCAGTCATTAACCCAGCACCATATTCACCATTAAACCATGTCCCCATGTGCTGTATTTACACATCTTTTGAACACTTCCAGGGGTGGTGATTCTGCCACTTCTTGGGAACCTTATTCCACTGCCTGACCACCTTTTCAGTTGGGAAATTGCTTGTAATACTCAAATCTAAACCTCTTGTGACACAGCTTGTTGTCTGGTACTTCTCTGGGTTTCAAGTCTGGGAGATGTCATGTTAACCTGTGGTCAGACCCCACTCAGGTTGGCCCAACTGATGGAATGTAGAATCTGGATTTGGCCTTGGCAGCTCACCAGAAAGTTTTGGAATAGGGATATTGGCTGGTGATTATAGGACAAGGTGGCATAGTTTGCTGCTCTGCATGGGACATGTCCTGGAAGTGGACGTGAGAAGTGTGAGAAGGCAGTTTTCAACACCTTGTTTTAGGACTGTTGGGGCTGTACTGGGTTACTGCTCTATGGGCTGAGACTACTCAAGAAAAGGAAGGAAGACAAATCTGTTCTGAAGCAGGTACTGCAGCTGATTATGTGCTGGTTGGAGGAGAAACTCTGAGCAGATTTGGCTGGGGAGAAGTATGGCACAGTACAGTGTTTAAAAAAGGGGGGAAACATTGTGTTCTTTGAAGGCTCATCTGTGTTTCAAGGACATGCTTCAGGCAGTGTGAATTCCTCCGTATTTACTATTCAGATGACTATGAAATTAAAATAGGGAAGTGCTGTTAGCACAGAGCTTCTGAGAGACAAACTGTGTTTTTCCTTTGTATTCCTGCTTGCACTTGAAGAACTATTGTTTCCTGTCAGTCACCTGCAGACTGCTGCAAGTCAGTAGGAGTGTCATCAGAATCCATCTTTCCTGTTGTGTGGGATCATCACCCTTACCAGTAGTTGCTGTGACAACCTGACCAGCAAGCACTCCCCTTGAAGGAAGCCATTTGTAAAGCAGCCGGTGAAGAAAGCCTACAACTTTCCCTCATGAAGTTGTAACTTGGCTGGGAAAACTGAACTCCAGTAATGTCAAAAGGCAACAGCAGTGCAGCCTGTTTCCCAGTCCCACCAATGACTTCAGCTGCATACTCCTTGTCTCTGCAGACACACCTGCTGCAGTGCCTTTTGACAGCCTCCTCTACTGCTTGATCATTCATTCTTGGGCTACGAGGGAGTGAAGATTCTCTCTTGATCAAGACTAGGAACATGGCTGAGAGTCTGTTATACAGCAAGTTCCAGGGTAGGAAGCTGTAAAAAGGCAGAACTTCTCCAGCTGCTTGTTTATTTATTGCCTCAGGAAGAGCTGCCAGTTGTTCCTGCTGGTACAGGTGCACAAATGCCTCATGGTCTTGTTATGCTAAAACAAGAACTATTTTGCCTGCTTTTAGACCAAAGATGGCAATCTTTGCCATCAGCAGATCTCACAAGCTTTTCTTTTAAGCTTGTTAATCCAGCTCTTTCTAGTTTCTAGTTTAAAAAAACACACTGCACACACACACACACACATAATCCATCCCTTCCCCAACCAAACAAAAATCCAAACCAAACAAGCTTGTTATTTTGAAAATCTTGAAAATTTTGTATCTTGGCACTGTAAAGACTGGTGGGATCCCTTTTATTCCTTTTGCCTTCCTGTGCAGCAGCTGTTTCCCCAGGTGGCAGGATGTAATGGAAACTCAGGCTGCACAGCTTGCAGGGACTGTTGCGTGTATCAGGGATGCTATATGAGCTTGGGGCAAGACCATCACAAACTTGTAAAGGAATATTGGTTTGTGCCTACATTCTGCTGGGCTTTGTTGTGGCGTTTAACTCTGCATGTCCTGAGTTTTCTGCATCTGCCTCCTAACCTCATGGTTATGGGAGAATGTATATGGGAATATTTTGGAGACTTGGAAGCAAGGCAGTGTGTCTGATGACAGCAGCAGTGCTGAGTGAGTCAGAGGACACTGAGGTACAAACTGTCCAGAAGATCTTTCATCTGCAGTCAGCTGACTGCAATGATTCACTTTGTGCCTGCTTGTCCTGGACCCTGATGAAGTGGATTTTTGGGTCAGTGATTTGGGTGACCCAAAGCAGCAAGGGACATGCTGTATTGACTTCATGAGACTAATGTTTCCTGAGGAGACAGGATCTTGGCCTGTCCTGTCAAAAGAGAGTAAAGTTGTAAGGATATCGTGCTGTTAACTTGGCCAGCTGTGAGCTCATGTTTGATCTCATGCAAATCAGGGAAAGCTGAACTTCGAACAATTATACAATCATAGAATGGTTTGGATTGGAAGGGACCTTAAGATCACTAGTTCCAATCATCCTGCCATAGTCAAGCACATCTTCTGCTAGACCAGAGCTCCATTCAGCTTGGCCTTGAGCATGTCAAGGAATGGGACATCTACACGTTCTCTGGCCAGCCTGTTCTAGTGCCTCACCAACCTCACAGGAAAAGCTTTTTTCCTAATACCCAATTTAAACCTGCCCTCTTTCAGCCATTGCCCTTTGTCCTCTCACTATATGCCCTTGTAAAAAGCTGTCTCCATCTTTCTTAGACTCCCTTCAGCTACTGGGTAACTGCAGCTAGGTCACCATAAATCTTCTGTTCTTGAGACTGAACAATCCAAATTCTCTCAGCCTTTTCTCACAGGAGATGTGGTCCATCCTTTTCATAATTTTGATGGTTTTCTCTGGACTCACTCCAGCAGGTCAATATCCTTACTGTGCCGAGGACCTCAGAACAGAACACAGTATTCCATGTGGGGTGTCAGCAGAGCAGAGGGGCAGAATCCCCTCCCTGGCCCTGCTGCCCACACTGCTCTGGATGCAGCCCAGGACACGTTTGGCTCTCTGGGCTGTCAGTGCCCGTGGCTGGGTCATGTCCAGCTTCTCACCCAGCATCACCCTCAAGTCCTTTTCAGCAGGGCTGCTCTCAATGTGTTCATCCTGAAGCTTCATACTGGGAGTTGCCTCAACTCAGGTGCAGGACCTTGCATTTGGTCTTGTTAAAGCTCATGAGATTCCCATGGTTACACTTTTCCATCCTGTCCAGGTCCTGTGATGGCTTCCTGTTCTTCAGGTGTGTCAGCTGCACCATTCAGCTTGGGGTCATCTGCAAATTTGCTAAGGGTTCACTTGATTGCTTTGTCTGTTGTCATTAAGGATGATGTTAAATAATGCTTAAGGACCCCTGAGGGACATTGCTTGTCACTGTCCATTGGGATTCTGAGCCACTGATCACTGCCCTCTGCATGTGACTGTCCCAACCAATTCCTTATCCACATAACAGTCCACCCACTGCACCCATTAAACCATCTGTCTCCATTTTAGAGGGATAGATGTTGTAGGGGACTGTGTCAAAGGCTGTTGAGAAGTGCAGATAAATATACTGTAAAGATACTGTAACCCTGCCTTTTTCTACTGGTGTAGTCACACCATTAAAAAAATGTGAAGTATAAAAGGTGCTGAGACACTGGGGATTCTGATTTGTCTGCTTGACTTACAGAGCAGGGTTCTCAGATATACATGGAAGCAATACAGATGTAATCTCTAAGTAGCTTTTGCTGTATTACATTGCATTAATTTATTTACATTAGCTGGTTGTGCCTTGAAACAGAAGCTTAATATCAAGGGTTGCTGGTTTATTTGTTTGCTGGAGCTTCTTAGTGGGTAACAAATGTGGACACAGGTAGACAAAGTTGAAGAAAGTGCTCTAGTAGTAATGTTCTGAAAGACAAAATAAAACATGCAGTTATAAAGCTGTGAAAGTTAACAGTCAAATAAAAACCAATTTGATGTGGGAGCATGGAATTGAGGAGTTACAAGGGAAAGCATTCAGACAGTTTTCAAACTTTTTTGTGTTTCAGTGCATAAATAAAGCTGTATTCAGATTAGGCTGCAGGTATAAATTAGAAGCATCTGTCTGTAACAGTTATGAAGGTTACCCAGAATTTCATTAGCTTGGAAAAAAACGCTGCAGAAGAATGAATTAAATAAACTCCAGACTGATTATGAAGAGAGAAGACATTTCAGCACAGCTAGTTTGTTTGCTTTTCTGCACATTCTGGTGTGAGTACCCTATCTATTAATTACAGAGCAAAGCAGTCTTCCCTTAACTCATACTGAACAATTTCTGCAGAAGTTTTTTTCTAAAATTTGATGCTTGCTTATAAAGTGATTTCTGAATTTAAACCAGCAATTTATTGTATTTTTTGAGCTAATAAAATTTTTCTGCAACTGTTTTCTCTGTCTGTCTTAGTGGGTCATGATTTGTAATTGTAAAGAAATAGTTTGCTGTTGAGAACCATGTCTCTACCTGTTAAACCTAGACTGTAGGTCTTAAATAGTTGAGAGGTCTCATTAAAAATAATGATTTATATATGGCTGTTGAGAATAAATGGCTAGATGGTTCAGATGCTATTTTATATCTTTCTGGGCTCCACCTTAAGTGTGTTTTAAACCTACACTCCTAAAATTTCACTGCTTTTTACCATAAAATCAACACAAATCAGAGAGTCTTATTTTAAGAGTGGGATATTAGTATAATGTGTTCATCACAGGATCTGCTCATGAAGAAGAAATCATCTAGTAGGCAGGAGAGTGCAGAGAATGAAGCACTATTCCCTAGCACTGCTCTGTGGCAACAGCTGACAGAAGGTTGATTTGGTGGCCAATTGCTAGAAAGTTATATTTACCAAAGGTTAGAGAGCCTGGCAGATGTATAAATAGAAACAGAAGATATGTTACAGTCAAATATTATGGATGGGTCCTCCCTGGCAAGTAAAGATTGTCTTTCTTATAAAATTATTCTCCTGACCAAGTAAGTCTGTCTTTAGTGTAATATTCATTGCACTAGATAGGTTTTGTAACATTCTACACCAAACTGTGGAATAAAAAATCCACACTACTCCCTTTTCTCCTTACTATAACTCCAGTTCTATACAAGGCAATACCAAGTTATAATTAGATATTTTCAGCTGTTACTTCAGATGTGTGATCTCCATCTCAGTGTTGCTTGCATGCTTCCCAGTTGATTAAAAATAGAAGTAGCTGTGGCAGAAATAGTATTATAAATAGTTTGGCTAGAATAAATGCTAGTATGTATGCAAAAAATATTACAGAAGTGTAGTCAGTCTTAAAATATGGTTAAGTTAGTCAGCATGCAACCTCATTTAGGTGTGGAATGCATAGTATACACACAAAAAAGGGACGGAATGGGACCAAATTGTGAGCTAGATTTTGAAATGTCTGCCTAGAACTGGGGTGCGGGAAGTGTTGGGTCACACCAGTGTTGGGAAGTATACTGAGACAAGGTTCGTGTCTTCAAAAAGACAGGTGGGTTTTTTACCTCAGAGAACTATGTTATTCACAGGATCATGTAGTTTAGAAAGGACCTTGAAGGTTGTTAGTGCAAATCTTTGATGGATCACCACCTGCTGACCAACTAGTGCTATGTCCAGTCATTTCTTGAACACCTGCAGGGATGGTGATTCCACCACCTCTCTGGGCAGCCCGTTCCAGTACTTAACAACCTTCCAACTGAAGCCTCTTCTAGTGCATCTTGAGGCCATCTCCTCTCATCCTGTCACTTGTTGCCTGGGAGAAGAGGGTGACCCCCCACTTGGCTACACCCACCTGTCAGGCAGTTGTGGAGAGTGATAAAGTCACCCCTGAGCTTCCTTTACTCCAGGATAAACAATCCCGACGCCCTCAGCTACTCCTCATAGGACCCACTCTTTAGACCCTTCATCAGCTCTGTTGCTCTTCCCTGGATACACTCCAGTACCTCAATGTCTTTCTTGAATCGAGGGGCTCAGAACAACACAGGATTCCAGGTGTGGCCTCAGCAGTGCCCAGCACAGGGGGACAGTCCCTGCCCTGGCCCTGCTGGCCACACCATTGCTGATCCAGGCCAGGATGCCACTGGCCTTCTTGGCCCCCTGGGCACACCCTGGCTCATGTTCAGTCACTGTCACCAGCACCCCCAGGCCCTTTCCAGCCCCTCTGTCCCAGCCTGTGGCCCTGCCTGGGGCTGTTGTGAGCCAAGGGCAGGACCCAGCCCTGGGCCTTGTTGAACCTCCCACCATTGGCCTCAGCCCATGATCCAGCCTGTCCAGATCCCTCTGCAGAGCCTTCCTGCCTTCCAGCACATCAGCAGTTCCACTGAACTTTAGTCTTATCCATGAACTTTCTGAGGGTATACTTGGTCCCCTCATCCACATCATTGGTGAAGGTTTAAACAGCATTGGGGCCAGTACTGAGCCTTTGAGAATCTCAGTAGTGACTGTCTGCCAATTGGTTGTGGCACCATTGTCCCTAAACTTGTTGTCAGCTGGTGTGCAGTCAGCCAATCTCACACACAGAGCTGAGGTTTCTTTCATATTTGTGCTTAGATGACTGCTGTGTGGTAAATCTGCAAAGCTAACACTCATTCTTGAAACTTTACACTATATATCCACTTTGGCAAACAGAGGCATATTGGCTACAAGTTACCTACTTCTAGTATCAATTAGTATTCTGTGTTCTATTGGTTGAATGATTATCTTGCTTCTCATGCTGATTAGTCTGCATGCTCAGTCTTGCTTTCCTTTTGAGTCAGTGGGTTTCTTGATCCATGTGTCGAAGGTCATAATTCCCCCTGCCAAATTGCCTTTTACCCTGTTGTCTTGGTGTGCAGCTGCTGATTGAGTTCACAGGAGCCTGAGGCCAAGAGGCTGTGAACTGGCACTGATCCCTTGCACTACAAAGTGCATGAGGCTCTGTGCACCAGCCAGGTGACAGCAGAAAACAGCAGGAGCTGATGATTCACCAGAAAGGCCCCAGACTTGCACAGTCTATAGAAGCCCAGGTGGTCCTTTGTTCAGGGTTCTTCCCTTGAGGCTATGAGGCCTGTTTCAGGGGTAAGCCAAGATCATCACCACTCTCTGGGCCCAGCCACCGAGCTGGTTTTTAACCCAATGAAGAATGTGCACTTGTCCAAGGCGTGGACTGACAGCTTCTCCACCAGAATGTTTCAGGAGACAGTAGGCTCAGAAGGCTTTGCTGAAGGAAGACTACATCCATGGACTTTCTGTCATCCCCATGGGCAGGTCACCTGTTCATAAGAGGAGATCAGGTTGGTCATGCAGGAGCTGCCTTTCCTAGATACATGCTGGCTGAGCCTGATCCCTTGGATGTCCTCTGTACGCCACGTGATCACATTTAAGGTCATCTAGTAAGCTTCCTGGACACTGAGGTACACCACTATGCATTTGCTTTACCTACTTATTGGAGGTAAGCACAGAAAATATGATTTGGATGAATGGACAGTGGGGGGGACCAAGGACTGGCTGAATGGCAGAGCTCAGAGGGTCAGGATCAGGGCAGGAGAATCCAGTTGGAGGCCTGTAGTCAGTGGTGTTCCCCAGGGATCAGTACTGGGCCCAGTCTCACACAACTTGTCTATCACTGGCCTGGATGAAGGTTTGCTGATGGTACAAACTGGAGGAGGGGCTGATCTCCTGAAGGCTCTGCTGCCTTTAGGCTGGACCTTGGTAGGCTGGAGAGTTGGACAGAGAGAACCCTCATGAGGTTCAACAAGGGCAAGTGCAGGGTCCTGCACCTGGGCAGGAACAACCCCAAGTACCAGCACAGGCTGGGGCTTCCCCACTGGAGAGCAGCTCTGCAGAGAAGGACCTGGGAGTCCTGGTGGGTCTCAGGGTGACAAGGAGCCAGCAGTGTGCCCTTGTGGAGCCCAGTGGGATCCTGGGCTGCACTGGGAAGAGGGTGGCCAGCAGATCAAGAGAGCTGATCCTCCCCCTCTGCTGGGCCCTGGTGAGGCCACATCTGGAGTGCTGTGCCCAGTCCTGGGCTCCTCAGTACCAGAGAGACAAGGAGCTCCTGGAGAGAGTCCAGCAAGGGGCCACAAAGATGATGAGGGGTCTGGAGCATCTCTGTCATGAGGAGAGACTGAGGGAGCTGGGCCTGTTTAGTCTAGGGGAGAGAAGACTGAGAGGGGGTCTCATCAATGTCTATAAATATCTCAAAGGTGGGTGCCAAGGGGATGGTGGGTGCCAGAATCTTCAGTGGTGTCCAGTGACATGACAAGCAAGGAGCAATATCACAAGCAGTTCACCTTAACCTGAAGCAGGACTTACTTATGTTGAGGGTAGCAGAACAGTGGAACAGGCTGCCCAAGGAGGTCCTGGAATCTCCCTCTCTGAAGACATTAAAAACTCAGCCAGACATGTTCCTATGTGTAACATGCTCTAGGGTCACCCAGCCTTGACAGGAAGATTGGACCAGATTATCTCCAGAGGCCATCCAAGCCTAAGTATTCTGTGATTCTGTCATCTTCACTAATGAAATTAGCATGGAAGATACACTGATGCTTTCCCTGATTCAAATGTCTTGGTGTCAAGACTGCAGAAAAGTGAAAGCTGACATATTAGCCTGCCAGTTTAATCATATAAATCAGTATATGAACTGGGAGGAAGTTTTTATACTACTCCATCTTGCAGACTTACTTTCGGACTGCCTTGTCTCCTTCTGGTTTAAAACCATTAAGGAGGTGTAGAGAAAAAACTACTGTTGGCTTTCTTTTACTTTTGTTTCATGTTGAATAGATATAAATCTGAAGGTGTATCTTCTATTCTTCTTTTATCTTTTTATTTTGCAAGGGTCTTTTGGACTAGTTGCACAAGAAATCTGTGCCTTTGGAAAGTTCTTCCCATTAATTAACAGATATTTCATGACAGAAACTTACAGACAAACATATTAGATGGAGATACAAATTCAAGTAACCTTCACTGATCCTGTTAGACCTTATTAAGCTGGTGTAAATAGGATTATCAGTCAAAGGTAAAAGGAAATTTAAGAAATGTAATGCTTGCAAAACTTAATACAGTTGCTGATGTGATTTACTGTAGTTTCAGTTGAATCGTTTTGCCATATTGGACAAGGAGGGGAATGAAACTGTCTATAAAATGGCAATAAACCAAAAAGACGATCTGGGCCCTAATCTCATTTGATCTAGAGTGTTAGTAGTCCAAATAAAAAACTATAAAATATACCTGACTTTATTGCTAGCACATACAGAGGGACCAGGTAACGATATAAATTGTGGAAAAGGATTTATCACAGTTACATGTTTGCTTTTTTAATGGAAGAAGGATTGTCTGTCCACTGTGTTTTTGGCTGAAAACTGTGTCTAGGGTGGAAACAGTGCTTTATGTCAAGAGTTCAGAAATTCTTACACACAGTGGTACAGCACTGGTCTAGTAATATGTATTGTTTTATCAGTGATTATTCCAGTGAAATTGTCAGTATTAGGAAGCTGGGGTTGTGCCCCAAAGTAGTTGCTGCTATAATTCAGCTTCCTCTCTGCATCAGAGATTTTAGGCCTGAGATTGATGCAGTGGATGTGTGTGTTCTTGCACACATTTCGATGATTTTGGATAAAAACAGCAGACTGATAAGGTTTGTGTTATGTTCCCTTTCTGTTAGGGAAAGGAATGTTTAAAAAGAGCATTGAAATTCCCAAATTACATTTTTTCCTGTGCTCCTGTGGTGGATACTCAAAATTGAGATTGCAGCTAATTAGAGAACCTGGATAACATCAACAGGGAGAGCACTGTACTATCAATATGGGTCATGGGATTTTTGTTGTATTATCTTTGGAGAGACTGAAATCAAATTTTCTTGATTTGGAGTGTGTGTTGACTGGTAATTGACTATTTGTGAAACAGTTCATGCTGGTGGTGTCCTCTTGCCTACCATATAGGAAGAGGAATAGTGAATAGCCTTCTGCAGTTCAGCAGAAAACAAGTGTGGCAAACAGGAAGGACAAAGCAGGACATGGAGAAAAGGCCTATGAACAATCATGTTTAGATCAATCTGTTTTAGGGGATCTTCAAATTTTTTCGGGGCATTTAAAGTCCTGTAAGAAATGAAGCTTCAGCTGATATTGAACAAGCTGGAAAATCAGATGTTAGGAGAAATGTATGACTAGAGTTTCGAAGTGAAAAAATGAAGTGTGCATTTTGACTAAGCTGTTTTCAGAAATGGGATTAATATTTACCTAGTTGGTCTCCAGAGAGTCTCACTTTTTCCAGTGTAACCCTTGCTTGAGAACTTGAAACTTTCTTTCATGTCAATGGAGTATATTACTAGTAAGTTGTGTGGGATCAGCTGAACTGATCAAATGTGAATTTATAAAAACTGATTAAAATGTTTAATTAATTAAATGTTTAATTAAGCAAAATCTCTAATTTTGAGAGTTTTAATTGCATAAGGGACAGAAGATCTGGTATCATAAACAGAGCAAATATAAAGTATCCTTCTTCTGCAAGAGAAAAAAAATCTTTTGAATGTGAAAAAGTAATGTTTTGTCATTGCTGTTCCATGTGCTTTTTCTGGGTGAAAAAGTGGGCTTTTTGTGCTTTTTGTTTCTGTTTTTCCCCAAGTTTCTCTCTTTTGTGTGAAGAGCAGCTGCAGAGCTCAGCTCTGTGGGTTTGAGAGTGGCATTGTGGGCACAGCAGTGCTTGACCAAACTCTGCGACTCATTTCCACTGAGCTTAAACTTAGTCCCAGTGAACTTTCCCCTTCTGACTTGGTCTCCTCCAGCTGATTATTATGAACATGTTAAGGCAGAGAAAGGCCTGTATTTTTCTAGTGCTAATCCGTTCTGGAAGAAAGAGCAAATGTATTTTGACTTTTTTTGCCCCTTCTATCATGTGCAAAATAACTAACAAAAACTGTTGAATCAAAGCCTGGGTGTAGGCAAGTCTCTCTTGCTGAGGGCAAGCTTAATAATTTTATCTTCTAGTTACTGATTTCAACAAAAATCAGCGGCAGCTTCTGAGTTGTATAATACAAAACATGATTTGCATCTGGGGAAAGGAAGGCATCTAGATTCCTGTGGGCATAATGGTCTTTAGCAACTGTGTTGTCAAGAAGTGTTGATGCTGCTGTGTGCTGTGGTAGTGGTTTTTTTGTTTTGCTTTTTGTTAGGAGGCAAAATCCGTTGTAGCTATGCCCATATAAAAAGCATTGCTTTCTGTTTGATTAAAGAACCTACAGATTCAAACAGAACTTACAGAAATCAGTGGCTCTAGTTAAACCATGGATTTAGGGTTTTCCAGTTCTGGTTAACTTTATAGTTGTTTATATTTGCTCAGGTGAACACTTGTGCCAGTAGCTGGCACTTACGTCTTGTATGACTTTCTTTTCTTTTCTTTTCTTTTCTTTTCTTTTCTTTTCTTTTCTTTTCTTTTCTTTTCTTTTCTTTTCTTTTCTTTTCTTTTCTTTTCTTTTCTTTTCTTTTCTTTTCTTTTCTTTTCTTTTCTTTTCTTTTCTTTTCTTTTCTTTTCTTTTCTTTTCTTTTCTTTTCTTTTCTTTTCTTTTCTTTTCTTTTCTTTTCTTTTCTTTTCTTTTCTTTTCTTTTCTTTTCTTTT